>OZ024918.1:50838824-50944744 GCA_964017125.1 Flabesymbios commensalis | reverse complement strand
CATCCCTTATATGTGGTGTAGATGAGCCTTTTTGGGGGTTTATAAACTTTGACCTACTTAAATGGCCGACCTAAGGCCATCATTTACTTTAATGTGCCTGATATCTGGAAAACCGTGCCAGATAGCTAGGCATTATCACTAATATAACTAATGTGCGGTTTCAGGTACGGATGTATGCCCTAAACAATTTCAACTCGATCAAATATAAAATGGGTGATTATAGGCTATAATTAACTTTAATAGGCCCGATATGTGGCAAACTGTGTGAGATAGCTAGATCCCTACTATACAACAAAATGTGGGGTTTCAGGTAGGGATTTGCCCTGATAAATTTCAACTCGATCAAATAAACAATAGCCGACAATCATCCATAATTAACTTTAATTCTGCCTATATTTAACACATGTGTTTTTTAAACATTCCAATACTATCGCCGGGATGCTTATAATGTTTATTATTATCCATCTCCACTGTGGGCGTATGAGGAATTTAGCTCTCACTAAGAATTTCAGTGATGAATATTATTTATTTTTTTACAGACATGATGTATGTGCCTGGGCAATAACCTTGTGGGCACGATATCTTATTAGCCATCGAATGGATCCCATTCAATTTTATTAGGCTGGTTATCTGTGTATTTTTGATGATCTGATTAACTTTTAGGTAAAATTCATAAAAAAACAAGATGGCTGACGAAGGACATTTTGAAAAAATAGCGGCCTAAAAATCTTGTCGGCGCGATGTCTTATCAACCGTTGGTTGCATCGCATTCAAGTTTAAAGTTGTGGTTCTCTAAATATTTCTGATGATCTGATTAACTTTTGGGAAAAATCCATTGAAAACAAGATGGCCAATGGAGGACATTTTGAAAAATATAGCCAGCCGTTGTGGGCTCGATATCTTATGAACCGTTAGTTGGATCGCATTCAAATTCGATGTGGAGGTTCTCTGGGTATATCTGATGCTCTGATTAACTTGTGGGGAAAAAAATCATTAAAACAAGATATCTGAAGGAGGACACTTTGAAAAAATAGCCGCCCGAAAATCTTGTGGGCACGATATCTTTTGAATCGCTGGTTGGATCGCATTCAAATTCGAGGTGGTGGTTCTCTGGGTATTTCTGATGATCCGATTAACTTTCGGGAAAATTCATTAAACACAAATGACCGACGGAGGACATTTTTGGAAAAATAGCCATCTGAAAAGCTTGTGGTCGCGATATCTTATGAACCGTTGGTTGGATCGCATTAAAATTTTATGCAGTGGTTCTCTAGGCATTTCTAATGATCTGATTAACTAGGAATAAGTTAGGGATAATTCATAAAAAAACAAGATGGCTGACGGAGGATATTTTAAAAAGACAGCCACCCGAAAAGCTCGTGGGTGCGATATCTTATGAACCGTTGGTTGGATCGCTTTCAAATTTGATGCAGTGGTTCTCTAGGCTTTCCTAATGATCTGATGAACCTTTAGTATTAATTCATTAACAAGAGCACACTCGACAATAGCCCGCCGCCATTATTGAACTTGAAGTTATTGCACCCACAAGGTCAAATTATTGCCGTAAAATGCAAAAAAATAACATTAAATCAGTCATTTTGAATTTTCTTTTAGCCGTTATCGAACTTGTCCAAGAACTGCTTATTAGTAACATGCATAACAAATTTGAGCAGGATAAATGGAAAAGTTTTCATGTTATCGCTCCAACAAGTCCGAGAACTGGTCATTAGTAACATGCATAACAAATTTGGGAAGGATACATGAAAAACTTTTCAAGTTATCGCGCCCACAAGTAAATGACAAGGCACTTCAATTGCAATAGCCCACCTTTTTAATTAAAAATAAAAATTAAAATGTCGGACTAAAAACAAGATGGCTGATGGAGGACATGTTTAAAAAAATTACCTGGTGGGGATAATTGTTTACTTTGATTTTTTTATTGTGGCAATCTTTCCAAGTTTGCATCATGTAACGGGGATGCTTTTATTCTAGTTTTCATTCAGATTAATCATAAGAGTAGATTTGTGCAAGTAGTATTAGGCCTAATACAATAATATGGTTGACGTTATTGATTCAATGTTGATTTAATATTAGGCTATGTCAGCGTCACAGGCCGTTTTTTAGCATTAAACTTCAAACCAACATTGGGTCGACGTTTATAGTAGGCCATATTGAAGAAATTCAACTGTGATAAAATTTTAGCATATCAATAACTATCCAAAGGCCTATGGACACAAAACTGGAGTCATGGGTTGAAATAACTTCAGTACATCATACTCAATATAGGGCATACATAATACAGTGCAGATAGTTATACCAGATATACTACATAATATAATAGTGTGACGTTCCTGGAAATTACTCACTGGAACACAACAGAAAAAAACACATTGGGGCAAGACGCCCACTATGAAATGGGGCAAGACGCCCACTGGGCACTTTGCCCCATGTCATGAGTGGGCGTCTTGCCCCAAGACGCCATTTTGAGCTCGTCGCCATGCCAGCCACATAGTTGTTTAAATATGCTTCAGACGAAATCCAAAGCACATTGATAACAGATGTATCAATTAAAATAGATGTGGTCTGTACTAATTGGGCTATTTTCTGAAGAGTGAAGTATATGTTGTGAGGTGCGATTCTTACAAGGTTTATGTTAAAAAGCGAAAAGACGCCATAAATACTCAGTTGTTCACCGCCTGACGTCCAAACTTGAGCTAAATCACTCCCCAGGTGCCGGGATAATCTTAAAAACCCAGGTGAGATAATATATGCACTGCACATTGTGATAGCCACGCTAGGCGTATTACCCCGCATGGGCGTCTTGCCCCACTCTAAATTTAATAATCGTTAAGGAAGGCATGCTATTCTATCCAAAATAGGTGGTACAGAAACGAGACATTGAAGTTTAAATACTGTAGATCTGGTAATATTCGCGTGGTTTTAATTTTCGCGAATTTCGCAAGGAGGACAGATTCTCGATTTCAAGAATCTCGCGAAAAATATTATTATAATAGCGCTACTGATGAAAAAAATAAAACATGCGAATTCTAAACTTCATCAAAATTTAAAAAATCAGTGATTCGCAAAAAATTAAACACGCGAAAATTACCAGATCTGCAGTAACCTTTGTGCTGATGAATTGTTTGATTCTACTTTTCCTTCATTTAAAACTGGATATCGAATTGCTAACGCAGAAGGGGACGTGGCGCAATGGCTAGAGCGCCTGACTGCTTGGCCAGTCATGCATGCGTCCCGGGCTCGAACCCGCTGTTCCCGTGTGGGGTTTTCGGAGAAACAACATTGTTTCTCCCTGCTCAATGTGACTAGGCGATCAAGTTAATGGCGGCCTCGTCCAGTTAAGTTTGAGACCAGTGTATCGACGTTAATTTCGCGCAGGGCCCCGCGCTGCGCGCTCCTCACACAAATTCAATTGCGAGCTTCAAATGCGAAAAAAATATCACTACTTATAATAAGTAAGCATATGCGAATTTAAATTATTTTATTAACTGAACATCCATCGCAAACTATGGTATGAATTTAATTAACATTTTATTCGGTCTGTAACTTGCTTGGATCCGTATATATATGCGGTCCTGAAAGCCCCAGAGTTAACCCTTTCAAACCTGAATTTACCATTGTCATCTTCATCCACTACAAGCCGCGAATTGCTGTTGCAATTCTCGACTTGTAGTGGATGAAGATGACTTGTAGTAGGTGACAAATGAAAAACAGATATTGTTATTATTAAAACAGTTCCGTGAAAATTTTCGCTGTAAAACCCCTACGTGTAGGAGATTGAGTCATTTTTACAGATGCAAAATGATGCATCGCGAGGGTTTAAAGGATTACCCTTTAACCGCCAAATTATTTAATCTGAATTTTCACCCACTTGAAGTTGTGTCTTGCTGACGCGATCCACAACTTCAAGTGAGTGAAAATTATTCAGATTTGAGAAAAATGGAGGTCAACTGTTTTCAAATCTTGCTGATTAATGTCACATCTTTAACATGTTTAAAGGTGGTCTTAATGTGCTAATAGAAATTGAAAACCCGAATATATTCAGTACCGGCGGTTAGAGGGTTAAACCGATACATCTGATGAATGGGGTGCTTATTGACAAGGTGACCCAGTCAGAGGTGGATCATAGAACGTTCAAGAAATCATACCCTGTCAATAGGCCAGATGGTACATTAGGTTATATTGACTGGTAAAGCTGTCACGTTTGTCATCACGCGCTAATTACCATGATATTGAGCAGCTATAACTGTGAGGAGCGCGCAGCGCGTGGCCCTACGCGAAATTAACGTCGATGCACTGGTCTCAACCCTAACTCGACGAGGCCGCCATTAACGTGATCGCCTAGTCACATTTAGAAGGGAAAAACAATGGTGATTCTCTGAAAATCCCACACGGGAACAGCGGGGTTCAAAACCGGGACGCATGCATGACTGGCGAGGCAGTGAGGCGCTCTAGCCATTGCGCCACCTCCTTTTCTCTGCAGCTATAGGCCTTATAGGCCTAATTGTCGACGTAGGCCTTTTTTATAGATTCAACTGCAATCTAAGGATAAATTGAAGTACCACTCCAGCGAGATCTTCTACACCATAAATAACATATTTAAATTTAATAATTTCACTACGAAATATTTATCAGTTGATCATTTTGAAGATTAATAATTAGTGTTTGTAGGTGATATAGGAACGACGAATTTTCTGCAGCTTAATCCATGTGTCGAAAACATTATCCGGTATTATTTTAATATTGGCCCGTCGTCGGCATAAGGCTAACATAATCAATGTCTAGAGTTTGCTGAGAACAGGCCTACAGACTGACTGTTGCCAGTGGTGATGGCATCAGACTCTGTCGGTCACGTATGTATCACATGTTAGAATTTGACGCCGCCTCCCGTTATTCAATGTCTCCTATGTTGTCGTAAAACTACACTTTATCAATCATACAAAAAGTGAAAATTGACATATGAAAGTGCAATTAAAAAACTGATAATATAAATAAATACGCTGCAGGCCTACAGTCTGAGGCCCAGGCCAAACATTGTGTCAAGCTTTACCAGCAAGCACAAGGCATTAACCTAATGTTGAGTCATTGTAGACCCACCTTCTTCGACGCTGCCACAACAATGACCCATACTTGAGTCAATGCCTCCTGTTGGTGTATATTCCTGTTGCTGAGCTGGTATATCTTGGGATTTCTTCACACCACTTGACATGGGATTGAACAGTAGGCCTAATTGATCAATCACTTAACATTATGTTCCGCACTGCTATATCGTTGATGTATTGAGTGACGTTAAAGCTGTTATTATCACTGATTATGGTGGTCTATAATGAGCGCAAGTTGCGGGCTTAGAAGGTCAAATAAACGAAACTGGATGCAGCTTTGCTACTAGTGGTTTCTATTTGGCACATGACCCCTGATAACAGTGCAGAACGTCGTAACAATGTACAATGTTTTTTGGTTTAGCGCATGTTTATTTGGCCTGCATGTCTACTTAATATCGGTTTTAATTTGCTACCCATCTATATAGCTATACAAGACGTTGAACTGACAGCAATAAACGTTATGTCTTTTTCTAATATTTGCTGTTGGTTGAAAAACAGTTAAAGGGACCGAAAGCACATCTGCGAACCCACAACTTCAACCCAACCTTAATTTAATTAACAGACTTTTCAGGTTTAAGTCGTGAATTTACACCATGTACAGTGTTGTATCCGAGAAATATGCCACTAACTCATTTTCACGTACTTCGTGTAAGTGGTTCGCGGCTCTAGCGATAGGCCTACACAGCTATCGAACGCAAATTAAAATGTTGTACTTTGGCTGGCTGTTTGCTAATAACAGGATTGAGTGTGAGGTTTTACCACTCATTGATTCAAACCGACAGAAATTCAAATTATAGACGATAATAATGGATCAATGCGACGTGAAGATGATAATTGCCACCTCACAATATTGACATCTTCATAGAGCCATCCATATGATGTCTGTTGTAGCTGGGTAACCATGGAGCTCCTAGAAGACATATTTGGCCAGGTAAGATCAAAGACGTATCAGACAAATTTACAACACATATCAAGCTGTGTCTGAAATACTCAACTCATACATTGTGAATTCAGTGAGTGGATATTTCAACTGGAGATTAAAAGTTTGAGCGCCAGTCACGACGACCAGTTTTTAGAACTTTAACCCTTTAACCGCCGGTGTCGCATATATTCGGGTTTTCATTTTTTATTAGCACATTAAGTACTACCTTTTAAACATGTTAAAGATAAAATGTGACATCAATCAACAATATTTGAAAACAGTTGACCTCCATTTTGTTAAATCTGAATAATTATCACTCACTTGAAGTTGTGGATCGCGTCAGCGAGACACAACTTCAAGTGGGTGAAAATTCAGATTGAATAATTTGGCGGTTAAAAGGTTAAATAAGGTATTCAAAATGACTTTATTAAGCCAAAAAGTTTGACCACCATTTTGTGGATTGCGTTAGCGAGACACCTTGACGTACACCTTAATTAGAAGGCGGTCGATCTGACAATAAAGCTACAAGCAATGATTCGTAATATTCAGGGAAGATTAGACCAATTGTAAGTTTTATACTTTTTTCCAAAATTCTGTGAAAGAAAAATCCTTGTTTTATTTGACTCAGTGTACACAGTGCCGCAATCAATGGATATGGAAAACATTTAAAATGAGGATATATATACAACACACACAGTGCCTATTATAATGCGTTAGATATCATATACGTTATGAACTGCAACAACGCTCCCAAGTGACTCATTTACACCACTATATGGACATGATGGATAATGGAGGATACAAGCAACAATTATATGGAAGGATATATATTGATCACATTAACATGATTAAGAAACCTGGTTTGAGTGAGTGATCAAATTGTGTTGTCAGCTGTTGTGGTATGTAAGCCTACTATCATTACAAGCTGTAAATAAATAATTGTATTAGTCTACTTGTGGATTTCGCCATAGCTTTTAATCGGCATTATTGACATGGAATTTCACGGATGATAAAACGATCAAAGTCAGTGGAAATGTTAAAAGACGAGAGATATCATTACGTGATACCACACACATTGACACAGGACTTTGAGATCACACCAGATGACTTGTTGACTGGACTTAAACAAACCACATCGTCTCATGGTATACCCCATGTGGCCAGGGCTAGAGGTCAGTGACAATGGTAAACTAAATGGTGAACTAAATGATAAACTTAATAGATAAAACAATGTCTCAATGGCGCACATGGCATATTTGATTGTAAATTGTAAACTTAATAGATAAAACAATGTCTCAATGGCGCACATGGCATATTTGATTGTAAATTGTAAAATTTAAATGTGAAATTCGTGTTCATCTTTTTAACATATTTTAAGATAATGTGGTACTAAATGTGTTAATACAAAATTAAAACCCGAATATATGCGGCACCGGCGGTTAAAGGGTTAAAAGACATGCCACAGTTTTAGTTACGGTTGTCATAAGTTACATAATGATCTCTATATATTTTATTTGCTCGCAGGGTGAATAATTTGAATGTGAAATGCGTAGTTAGTGAGAACAAGATGAGAAATTTTTGGTTGTAAATTAGAGGTTTTGGTCACTGTTTGCACAAAATCCACAATTGGCAGGTGTATTAACACGCGAATTATAAATTTCAGTGCGTGAGTCGACTTTAGACGTCAGGCACGATGATTTTTTTGCGTTACCAATTTCAGCTTTAAATGACGAAAAATAGGAACAACCAATATTTAGCCACGCAGGGGGTAAATGCTTTGTCCACTCCAATCCATGCTAAGTTCATATATATTCACCAGGTGGCGTTATGTACCTGCTGGGTAATGCATTGATAACCATTCTGGTGAATCTGGTCACTGTTCATACTTGTCCGGGGGGGGGGGGGTAGGTTGTGTTGGAAAATTAGTCTAGCCTTCACTTTGCTTGCCCTAATAACCCGTCTGGTATAATTGTTCATACAGGTCCCAATATCTTCAGTCTTCACTCTGATTCCCCTTATAACTCATGCCATAATGCCTATTGGTATATTTGTTCATACATGTCCAAATATATGCAGTCTTCAATATGATTCTCCTTATAACTCATATTCCCTGTTGGTATATTTGTTAATACAGGTTCAAACATCTACAGTCTTCACTAGCTCTGTTTCCCTTACAACTCATAATTCCTGTTGGTATATTTGTTTATACAGGTCCAGTGAAGAGGCTCTTTTGGATGATAGCTTCAGTGTTCACTCTGCTTGCCTTGATAACCCATCTGATCAGTGTCACTGTGCTGTACTTTACTCAGCCCGTGAAGGTCACTGTGGATCTGCGCCATGAACACCACCTGGATTTTCCTGCAGGTCAGATAATAAATAAACGGTATTAGAGGTATAGTCAATTGTTACAACTGGTCTCCCAGAATGCAATAGTGCCTGTAGGTATGCCATAATAATACTATATGCATTTCATACCCAGCGCAGCATTAAGAGCAAGCTCCCAAAGCATAGCAAGTCTATATATTGAGCGACATGTATGAGTTAATAATTCTACCAATGCTCTTAGCTGGGCGTTGGGTTTGAAAGCTAAATGATTGTATTACTGAGGGGAACTCGAAACAGCTGATCCCACGCATTTATTGACAGGAGCGCTTATCCCAACAAACTTTGAACACTCACCCGATGTTGGTTTAATGTTGGGCCAGCGTCGCAGACGTTGGTCTACCATTAAAAACAACGTTGGGTGAGTGTCTCATTGGAGTTATATCCATAGTCTTGTAATCAGGTAGACTTACTCGAGTTTTGAGAGTTGAGGTTGTATGATAAAGAGTGTCATTATAAATGTATCCACTGGCACTCAAATTTTCAACTTCTTTTTCAGTAACAATCTGCAATTTGAGTCCTCTGAAGAACACAGCATTACGGAAGGAGTATTTTGCTAAACATCTCTCTCACAGGAGAAAGCGAGCGATGACGCCTTTGCCAAATTCCCCAACATCACCAAGTACGTGTATTAGCCCTTTACTGCTTGTGGGAAATATATGGATCACATGATCTTTATTCAATAAAAAATAGATAATATTTCGCTCACCATATGTTCGTTCCACATGACCTAAGTGCCAATCATCACAGCCAGCTGTATCAAGCTTTTACAATGGTGAAAATGTGTTGATCCTAAGTTCTAACCCGAGGAAATCAATTAAGTTAATGATAATTGACGCTCTGGGTCAAAGTCAATGCTTGTACAAAATATGAAATGTGTCCATCAATGGCAAGGTGATGTACATTATCATATACATAAATGTTTCATTTTTGTAGTATAAAAGATAATATCGGAGAAAGTAATACAACCCATCGAATCCAGTACGTCTTGAGCTTTAATATTGATATATTACACTCTGGTATTCTATAAAATTGACTAATTTGTATCCACTGTGAGGTGTGGAATGCTTGAGTTTGTGTTTTATAATTTTGTTTGATTTAATATGTTTTGTTTTAGCATACACATGCCCGGCTAGCTGGGTGGCTTCACCAGATGGTGCTACATGTTATTATGTATCAGACACCATACAAACCAAGCTAGCCTCGTCATTATACTGTCAGATACACGGGGGCAACCTAGTCTCAGCTCCAACTAAGACAGAAAGTGATTTCATTTCCAGCATATCGTGAGTAAAATTATTTTTAAAGATAAATTTGTTCCTAAAGCGACACAATCGGACAAAAAATCGGCCAAAAGCCAAAATTGTATTTTCGCTTCTGTCCATTGTCAATTCTGCTACATGGACTTGTTGACATATTAGGGACAAATCAAGGAGACAAAATAAAAATGATGATTCTGGCATGATTCTGGCCACTATGAGAGTGGCATATAGTGTCTTAATAGGGGTCTCCCGACAAATAATACTAAGCCTATATATTAAGTTTGTATTATCTCTTTTTTTTAAATGTCGGTGGTGCGATACTGCCATATTTAAGCTAGCTAGCTTCATTAAGAAATTGCAAGTTCAAGTTGAAGTGAATGACCGATTTTAATTAGTTGTTTGTTTACATCTTCATCTGTACATTAAAATACAGAGGAAGATGTAAATCGCACTAATTGTAACCGATCATTCACAATTTGTAAAATTGTATTCATTATTCCAAATAAGCTTAAAGCATTGAAATAATTTAATTTGTTGTTTTCAGATCTAGCGTCAATCCGTCCCGTAAGTATTGGCTTGGTTTGAATAGGGATGTAGATAGTGGCGGATGGTCGACATGGTCCTGGGAAAGCGGTGGTCTCTTTGGTTATAACAAATGGGCCACTCTGGAACCGGGCGATACTTACGGCTGTACACGTATAGGTGCAACTAATGACTACTGGACTGAAGATGATTGTGAAGCACAGCTGGGGTGTGTCTGTGATCGACCTCAGGATACAGACGGGGGTAAGTCGTATATCAGCAAACAATCTACACGATTAATTTAGAGAAAAACTCTCGACAGGGACGAATACAGAAATTTGAAAAAAGAGGGGGCGATTAAAAAAATTAAAATGTAAAAATTTGTGTGGTCTCCTCAGCTAATATATGAAGGCTTGACGCTCTAATGACACCTCATTTGAAGTGTCAATTAAATAACACAATTTTGATCGATGTTTGTCGATCGTATTACAGCGAACAAGATATTTATGATTATTGGTGGAATAAATTTATTGATTTAATTTACGGAAAACCTCTTGTGACAAAATATTAAAGGCTGATTGAGATACTTGTATACCACTTTTATCGGAAAATCCAGTCATCCAACCTCCATTATTGTAGATGTGGGATAACATACTCAATGGGGCATGGTCACTGAGTGACTCCTAGATCATTAATGGTAAAGGGTCATTATCACCACCTACTTTTAAAATCATGGTCCAGTCCACACTTACCATATGCACCAACAATTGGTAATTTTGAACTTTTATTAATAAAGGGACCCCTTGGGATGACATCAATTTTTGTTTTTAGTTTTTTATTGAAGTAGTGTATCCCCCAGATCATGATTTCATTTTTTTCAGAGTTTTTAGATTTTTACAAATATTTTTTATCAATATTTCTATGAAACCACTTAAAACTCAAACAAACTATTTGTATACCTAAACACTTACTGAAGGATGATTGAATGTCTCTACAGCATTGGGCCACATGTTGATGCCTCCGGCCCAGCGTTGGGCAGACAATCAGTGTTGCCGTGTATCCCCCCATGTCCTGACTAAAAGCCACCAATTAGCGGCCAATAAGCGGCGATTGCCTTGATCTCCCCGTCCAAGACGTGGGAATATGTGGTGTAAAGTCCTGTATATTGCTGACTTGTTTTGTTTACATGGCAATATACGACCTGGAAATATAGCTATTTCACTCTTTTTCGGTGCTTTAAAATTGTTTTTTGACTTTTTTGTATTTTTAGTTAAGATCAGTAGGCTATATAGCTTCATATAAATTAAATTGTCAAAATTGACAAAATTAAAAATGTCTCATCCCAAGGGGTCCCTTTAAAAATTATTAGACTATTTCACTTTTTTCGGTGCTTTAAAATTGTTTTTTGACTTTTTTGTATTTTTAGTTAAGATCAGTAGGCTATATAACTTCATATAAATTAAATTGTCAAAATTAACAAAATTGAAAATGTCTCATCCCAAGGGGTCCCTTTAAATATTATTAGACTGACATCTTTTAACAATGAATATTAAAATGCACTAGCTGTTATAGTATTGTACGAACATCAAATGACTGAAAGTAGGTGGTGATCATGTCACTTTAACATTAATGGTCTAGGAGTCAGTCACACTACATTTATGCATACTCTTGATACACACCAGAAACTAGGACTTAACCATTGCACTTGTCCAAATCTAATAACAATCCACCCACTATTACCAGACTCATTGTGATAATTAGCTACCAAGCTATATCTGAACTCTCTTTGAAAACAACGAGCCTACCGTAGACGCAGGATCATTCTACTAAGCAAGTTAACATATAGAGAGAACCCAACTTAACATAAGAATATCAGTCACACGACAATGCTCTCCATGAAAAACAACATTATTATGCCACCCCAGAAAAGTTTTGTAACGCCAGCAAGTAGTATTTGTGCTGTGCTTTATTTTACGACAGCTTCCTTTCTCGAAGGGCTTAATAATGCCACTTGGACCAGCCAGTCTGGCATTTGATTATATCAAAATGACATGTTGTATCTATTTTTATAAAATCGCTGGCACGTAAAATGTTAACGGTTATGTAATTATAAACCATTTAACCCTTTCACCACTGAAACCCGTTTTTATGTGCTGAATGCTATGGCATTCAGCACATAAAAACGGGCTTCAGTGGTGAAAGGGTTAAGCGCTAAGCATGATCATATTTGACATGATTTATTTGTCTATTAAATCACTGTTATTGGGAATAATTAGCCTCCATGTGTTTAAACATCAAAATCTGCGAATGTTTGGTCACAAATTAAACACATGAGTTTTTTTCACCATAATGAAATTGTGAGCCGTGGTAGCGAGACACAACATGAAGTGGATGAAATTTAAATTAGATAACTTTGCGGGATACAAGTTAACCCTTATCCTGCTAATCAAGACTATTGTCGTTTTCAATCTGTTTTATTAGCTGACCAAATCTGTATTTGGGAGCGAAATGTGCGTTCAAACATCAAGATTTGCAAATATTTGTGCTCAAATTAAACAAATATGAGTAATTTGCAGCCACTTGAAGTTGTGGGTTGCGGTAGCGAGACACAACTTTAAGTGGCTGAAAATTTAAATAAATCACTTAGCAGGATAAGGGTTGATTCACATAATATGTTGCAGATTGCCCCAGCACTTTTGAAAAAGATGGCACTGAGTGCTATTCAGCTAGTGATGCTCTTATTTACACACACGATGAATGTGTCACAAAATGTAAGGAAACCAATGCGGATATAGTCTCTATCAGCAGCAATAATGAAAACAGCTTTGTCAGCGATATGATGTAAGTATTGCCGAATCCTCTGGTCGAGTATTAATCGACGTTTAGGTTCACTGACTCCCACATGGAAGTTAGTTGGGCTCAGAGTAGGCTAGTCCTGAATGGTCGTCCCAATACGACACCATCTCATAATGTTGCTAATAAACGCATTGTCGACAATCTATGTACAAATAGATACAGGTTGGCTGATGAGACCAAATTAAAAATAAATATTAATTCATATGTGTGTATATTAATGTGAAAAATAATATTGAACAAATAAAATACTTATTATCAGGGATGCGATGGACTGACTATACTGCACTGTAATAACACTTTTAATGAATAATTGTAATGATAAAGCAGCTAATATAGAACTAGTTATACAATTCAAGCTGAAACTATTTATTCGAATAAAATATATCACGAAGTAGTTTAAACCAATCTTAGTGTATGTTACTTTGGTAAAACTTGATTGAAAGCGTCTGATACCGTCTTCTCTATGTAGTTAGTGACTATATGTAGGAATTTGGGAGTATTCTGTACGGGTTATTGCACAGTATAAAGTTAATACATATGAATAAATATGAATAATGTGGTATGAAATTATGTGTGGCTAAATCTAGCGAATTAATCTATGATAGGTAATGTTTACTATGGCTTTACATAGAATAATATGCTGTGATGAATGATTTTAAGCCTTGAATACTGTAACAGTGTTGTTATTTTACTTCTGTTATTGCTTCTGTTTTTTTTCTGTTATTACTTCTGTTGAATTTTAAATTACGATTCGGATGACTAATGGCTAATGTTGGCATTTTCATAAAAAACTGATCTTAAATAAATAAGATGTGATTGTTGTGGTTCACTACTCATCATTATATCAGGATAATGCCTACTTGTAGTGACTACTCAGCTCATATAGGACTCATTAGGAGCGTTACTGGTGGAGACTGGACATGGCTGGATTCTAGTTCATTCAGCTGGTCGACATGGAGGACATCAGAACCTGAATCACAGGACGAGTGTGTAGTGCTAACAAGTGGAGACTCGTGGGAAGGTGTCGACTGCGGTGACCTATTCTACTATATCTGTGAGATCAGTGGTAAGTATCAAGGGTCCATCTCAATAAACAACATACTTTTGAGAATATCTTGACGTTCTCTCATTTCCATTAGAAAAGTTAGCTGATCTTAACAAGAAATGTGAGAAAGCGGGGCCCATCCACTAAACATATTATTCGTGATCTTGTTTACACTTTCTCTGTCTCATTAGTCAAGTCAGTATGGTTTTCTAATAGAAATAATCCAAGTTTACAACCAGATAAAATGTCATGAAATTGATGCAAAGCATCCGCTAGACCTAATCTTTGGTTAATCATGTTAATCAAATGATTCTTATTTTCATTAAAAAAATTAAAGTTTGAAATCGCGTCAGCAAAGAAATTTACAGGGTAGTCGTGCGTCACTGGAACATTGCTTGTACAAATTAGCTAGGAATTCACTGAGAAAACAATGCAAATCATTCGACATTGTTAAAGTGAATCCATGTATATGCATTAAATGTGCATAACGTTGAATTTATTTGTGTTATGTGACTACACCCCAACGTTGTGAATTAATGCTATGATTGGGACATTTGAAAGTGTTGTTATATTGGGTAATATGATAAATTTAATCAATCAATATACTACTCTTTTTCAACAGCTACAGTAGAAACGGTGACGTTGGTGACAAATCATCGGAGCACATCCATAAGAACGACAGAGGAATCATTTGAAACCACTGGGACTTCCCTGAAATCAACTCTAAATGAATATCAGACTACATCACAGGTTTATACACACACAACACATCAGGTGTCATCTACTCAGAATGAGGCAAGCTCGCCACCAAGTACATTAGATGTGTCATCCACTCAGCAAGAGACAAGCTCGCCATCAATGAGTTCATCGCAGATGTTATCTACTCAGCAAAAGAAAATCTCTACACCAATGAGTTCACCACAAGTGTCATCTGCTGAGCAAGAGACAAGCTCGCCATCTATGAGTTCATCACAGGCGTCATCTACGCAAAAAGAGACAAGCTCGCCACCAATGAGTTCATTAGAGGTGTCATCTGCTGAGCAGGAGACAAGCTCGCCAACATTGAGTTCACTTTCATCAACTGGTAAGTTAAGAACAACGCATCAATTCACAACAGTACAAGATTTATCTACCCAACAACTCTCTACTGCAACATTACAGTTATCTACTCAAGATGAAAGAGCATCAGAAATTGCCTCATCGGTATCTTCCAAAGTCACAACACCATTAAGTGAACAAAAAGAAAACACCTCTATAACCATGATAACGACATCAACATCGTCATCCGTATCAAAAATATATGACACGACTGGTGGTTTGGATTATGTGTCAACAACATTAAGTGAACCCGTGGATAGGTTGACATCAGACGGCACAAATGGTGATATAGGACGTACATCGTCGACATCAGAAATCTTGACAACAAAGAGCCTCCAGGACAGAGGAAATATAACTGAAGTATCGACTGCAGTTGACGATAAATGGGGTAAGACTTCTCTGTTAATGCCACACTGATTGTGAAGACATTCATTCTGTAAATAAACAGACAAACTAGCAATAATTCTTTACAGAATTGTCCTATAGATATGCATGATTGCAGGATTACCATCCTTGAGAAATTATTTCAAATGATTTCAAGACTAGCATTGAACTAGCATCACGAAGTCATTCTTAGCATCATTATTCAAACAAAAAAGGATGCAGTTATTGACCAGTTGACAGGATTATTATATATGCCCACTTGAAATTCTGTGTCGCTTCGACTTCAAGTGTGTGAAAATTATTCACATTTGTCGAATTAAAAGCCAATCAGACTGATCAGACGTAACATTTCATTTCAAATTTGTTATTTCAAGTACTACCCCGTTAGCAAAATGGTAGAAACGAGTGATGTCTAATCCTAACCTTTACACCGTTACATGTTACAATAGTCGTTTTAAATCTGTTTTATCACCCGTTTAAATTGCAGTTATTGCGAAATGTGTGTTTAAATATCAAGATGTTTGGTCTCAAGTAAAAAAAATATATGTGTAATTTTCACACACTTGAAGTTGTGGATTGCGGTAGCAAGGCACAACTTCAGGTGGATGGAAATTTACATTTTTAATGTAACTCTTTAAGGGCTAAACTAGCTTAACCCTTTAACCGCCACATTATTCAATCTGAATTTTCACCCACTTGAAGTTGTGTCTCGCTGACGCGATCCACAACTTCAAGTGAGTGAAAATTATTCAGATTTGACAAATATTGCTGATTGATGTCCTATTATAACATGTTTAAAAGGTGGTACTTAATGTGTTCCAAAAAAAATGAAAACCCGAATATATGCGGCACCGGCGGTTAAAGGGTTAATCATGTCAATGGTTGGGCAGTATTACTCCATATAGAGGCCTACACAGAATAGCACAGTCATTATCATGCGAAACTCTGTTCATTTTAACACGATTTCTGTTCTTTTATATCTTTTACCAGATACGTTTTCTGTGTGTTGCTGTACCTGTTGTCTTGGTGATACGGCAGCTTGCAATTCGTGTCAGGCGGAGTCATCAGCAGGTGCTGCCACCTGTGCCACGGATACACTTCTTGAGGAAAAATTATCAGCACTGGTACCTGATCAATATAGAGCCAATGAATTTAACAGCACCACTGATATACCGGCTATCACCATCATACCATTAAGTGGGATCATTGGTGCTAAATCAAACAATGAATCTTTGGAGACGAAAGGTATTACTTCAACAGAGTATGGTATGGTTTCAAAATGGTGCAAACAATACTTTACCATCATATGAATAACACAAGAGGTCCAGGGGTATATTTCACAAAAAAATCCTTCAATTAAAATTATCTTTACCTTTTGACTGCTGGCTCGGCAGGATGCGTGAGCCATCACTGCTAACCAAGTTTAACCCTTTCATCGCCATATTTTTCTAAATAAGGTTTGTTAACATCAGGCCAGCCATAGATAAATATTATTCTAATTTGGAAAAAAAGTGCAATAATAGATATATTACATGCCCATGTATGATTGTTTGCTTTTATTGGTCACTTATCTGTGTTTATCTGGTAAACATGGCAACCAAATTCAATGAAAGCAGGGTCAAATCAGCCTAAAAAGGGCGAAAATAGTTTTTTTTTGAGAGTTTTGCTCAAATTCTGTTAATTCGAGATGTCTATGGTGGTTGAAACTCACCAAGACCCCAAAATGGAGCTATACCACAACACCCCGAGAAATTACAGGGGGTAATATAAGGGCTGGAGGGGTAATACCCCATCAAATTACCCTTTTGTCACCCCTTTCTCGTATGGCAGGAATGGACCGAATGACAAAACGATTGTCATGTTTGGACTAATGGCTAGTACTTCAAATACATTTGATGAATCCCAACCCAAGTACACATGGTGACATGGGTTGGGGTTGGGCTTCATAGGGGTATTACCCCAAGGTCATCACAGGAAGATCAAATCAGCTCCAAATAGGTGAAAATAGCCTATTTGTATTGGCGTTGCTTCAATTCAGCTCACTTGAGATGTCAATGGTGGTTGAAACTATAACCGAAACACCCCTAAGAGGTTACAGGGGTAATATAAGGGCTAGAGGGGTAATACCCCATCAAATCACCCTTATGTCACTCCTTACTCTGTCCATGGCAGAAATGGACCAAATAACACAACGGTTATCATGTTTGGACCAATTTACCAGTACGGTACTTCAAATACATTGGATAAATCTCAACCCAAGTACACATTTTGCCATGGGTTGGGGTTAGGCTTGACAGGGGTTTTACCCCAAGGTCATAACAAGGCCATCTCAAGGTCACAAGAAGGTCAACTCAGCTTAAAGTAGGTGAAAATAGCCTATTTTTGTTGGTTTTGTTTCAATTCAGCTCACTTGAGTTGTCAATGGAGGTTGTCACTCACCTAGACCCTAGCATGGAAATATACCAAAACACCCCAGGAAGGTACCGGCTTAATACAGGGGCTGGAGGGGTGATACCCCATCAAATCTCCCTTATGTCACCCCTTTCTCATATGGCAGACATGGATCAAATAACTCAACGATTGTCATGTTTGAAACAATGGCCATTACTTCAAATACATTTGATGAATCCCAACCCAAGTACACATGGTGACATAGGTTGGGGTTGGGCTTGACAGGGGTGTTACCCCAAGGTCATAACAAGATCATCGCAAGGTCACAGAAAGATCAAAGCAGCTTAAAATAGGTGAAAATAGCCTATTTTTGTTGGGGTTGCTTCAATTCAGCCCACTTAAATCACAAAAATAATGGCACCAACGGATTCCCTATACCCTGAAACTTATGTGTAGAGCCATTAATTGTTATTATATGATTACAAGGTACTGAGATATGGCATATTCTAACTTTCTGGTGGCTGACATGACCTATGACATTGACCCAAGGTGTGACCTTGACACACAAAAATAATGACACCAACGGCTTTCCCGTAACCGAAAACGTAGGTGTAGAGACATTTGTTGGTGTTATATCAGGAGAAATCACTGAGATATGGCATATTTTCACTTGCTGCATGGTGGCTGACAATGACCTATGACATTGATCCAGGATGTGACCTCGACCTTGAATGACAAAAATAATGCCACCAACGTATCCCCCGTACCCGAAAACCTAGATGTAGAGCCATTATTTGTTTTCATATGAGATATGGCGCATTTTCACTTTCTGCACTATTCTTGTGGCGGCCATTTTTAATATGAAAACTAGATCCAATTGTAGGCAACACATTTTAAAAAACATTTTTTGTAAGACTATGGACCCATGTAAACTCATTTTTGATAAAATCGCCTTTCCAAAATTGTGTCTAGGTTGAGTGCTTTTTTGGGGTTAAAACAAGGGAAATATTATATTTTCCTTGGTTAAAATGACCACAGTATAGTTGGTAAATAAACCTCTGCTGTCAATGTGCACCTGTTATTGGTAGTTCTAAAATGCCCGCTAGGCTGCGCCTTCGCGGATAACAATCGGAAAAACTAGACACACAATGAGCGCCAAACACGATCCTCAATTATTCCTACCACGTATGACAAGCATAATACTTTTATTTTTAAAATAATTAGTTTTTCCTTGCGACAATACCCACTTTTTGTTTGCTAGTTTTTTCACACGTATATGTACGTGTTTAGCAACGGCATAAAACGTATATATATACGTGTTTAGCAGTCTAAAGGTTAATTTTCTCTCATTTCTATCAGAAATATTAAAAAGATCTCGACGTTTCTGATGAAGATAAGATAATTCTGATATACGATGCTTAGTGGGATGGGCCCCTGACCTAGCTCTCATTCGCTTATACTTTATGGCGGGTTACTTTTAATACACAATGCACAATGTCATATTTCATACTATTTTAGATGACTTTTTAAATACTAGAGTGCTCAGCGCCCATTTTTAAACCGTTGTGAACGATTTTCCCTAGGCGAAAGTAGGGGGCTGAGCTAATTCGTGACGTCCCAAGATGGGGACATGCTTGGCTGGTTATATTACATGTACATATACATGTAGCTGATGATGTACTGTATCACTTTATAAAACTGACAAAAGTCAACACGGGACGCGGATCCAACGCTGCCTGAATGCAGGGGTAGCACTAGAATTGGTGGCCATCACCGCGGCCACTCCTGGCCAGTGTCTAGCATTCACTCTCCCCTAGTTCACTCGGTCGATGCGGATATATTGAAATGAATAAAAATCTGGTTCAACTCATGTACAAATACAAGAAACAATGTTAATTTAGAATAAATAATGGGCGGTTTTTGTGTGTAAAGTCATGAGTTGTGTGATCCGCCTAGCCCAGAAAATGTGCATATCTTCAGTGTTTATTTTAGAAAATAACTGATAATTAGTGGACTAAAATAATCTGCTTAGTTCTGTTCATTGTGATATATATACTTTAAATATATTGATGAATTAAAATCACTTCACAGGGCCTTTAATATATTTTTCGGTATTTATTTATTGTGGTGTGTGTAGTTAATCTTTGCAAATTTCTCTGTACATCAAAAGAGCATAATAAAAAATAATAATAAAAATCGTGTGTAGTATATATTTGTCTCGTTTTTAATTGACAGAACATATGGCTAATGATGATTCTTTTATGGATTATCTTCATGGACTCAGCGAGGAACAGAAAGTTGAGATGGACACACATATTGACAGTATGGTTATGGATTGTCAATTCAGGGGATCACAATGCTTTCTCTGGTAGGCTAATTTGTATAAGGCAGAGCTTGCTTTCCAAGATGATCTTTACCTTTGTAAAGATCATCTTAGTATAAGGTCTGTATTTATACGCTTCAAATATCAAATTAGAGACAATGCTACTTTTCTCTATAAAATAAGCTCACTTAATTAAACATAGCTGAAATGTACATATTTTGAGCTTATTGGAACAATTATCTAATTTAAGAAATCTTTCGTATTATTCTATATTTTATTCACTGACTGACCTTCACTGTTGACCTACAGGGAGTTTTCTACATTTTACAATCCGGAGTATGGCAACTGTTTTATATTTAATTCCGGTTGGAATTCCTCGTTATCACCTTACCAGTCCAGACAACCTGGTAGAAGAGCAGGTGGGTACGTCATAATGGCCACTGATATCATGTTTGCACAGGTGTTAGGGTTTTGCTCAAATATTCACCATGAATAAAATCATGTAATCATTTAAAGCAATCACGTTTCTATCACGATATTTTTATCTGGCATTTTTTTAGGGACAATACCACAGTCTAGAGCCAATCGACCAATTATATACCAGGAATGATTAACACCCTCAAACTCTGACACATGTAAGTAATATGTGAGCGCTGAGGAGTCTTAATTATTCCTGGTATCATTTGACCGACGAATGTGGACAGCTGAAATTGTCACCCCCTTCTACTGGACCGTGTCTGTAAGCGAGTGAATGATGCTGTTTTAATGTGATGAATCAGTTGTCAAATTCAATATGACGTGTCTAGTAACCCTTACATGACTACCACATATTCAGTCAATTAATATCAATCAATAGGAAGTTTATAGCCCCCGAATCTACAAGGGACCGAGCCCAGAGGCACAGAAATGGAAATTCAGGTAGTAGCCTTTATGAAAATCAGTTTTCAGAATCAAAGTTGGGATCAAAGTTAGGCTGTGTAGTGAGATGATCTTGATTTTATATCAGGGCAGATGGTCGATTTAATTCTTAGAGTACAGTATGTTTTTGTTATTCCAGGTCTACATCTAATATTGAATATAAACCAGGCTGAGTATATAGCGGGACTGGGTGACTCAGCAGGGGCGCGTATAGTTATTCATCATCAGTCACGTATGCCACATCCTGAAGACGATGGTATAACACTGGAACCAGGAGTTTTAACGTCTATTGGTCTAAGACATGTAAGCTTTATCAACTTAAATAAGTCCTCTACCATAATCATTAACTAAACACAAAATGTGAACCTTTACAACGATGAATATTGTTTGTATAAACCATGGATACAAAAGTGCTAGCTCTTTACGCTTCATTTGAATATATTAGCTGTGCGTCTACGGCCATTATAAATTGTAAACATTTTCATGTACATATATGTATCATCTTGAATTATTGAACAATTTACAGTTGAGTATACTGCGGGTTCCAGGCGGTGACAGTGGGTGTACACATGATGCGGGATACAATAGGTATTCAGAGCTCTACCCTGTCAATTACAGTTCACCTGTAAGTATCTACTTGCGTTGTAAAATTTGTAAAGCTTGTGAAGTTTCACCAAGGATACTACATATTATATATCCTTGGTGGTTTCATGTAGTTCTCCCAGGATACTACATATTATATATCCTTGGTGGTTTTATGTAGTTCTCCCAGGATACTACATATTATATATCCTTGGTGGTTTTATGTAGTTCTCCTAGTCTCAGGATTGCTCTAGTTTTTGACCCTTTCATTGGTAATCACGCATATAGTCGTTTCTAATCTGTGTTATTACCAGAGCAAATCACTGTTATTATGTCTTCCCTCTGTACACAGAGGTGGGGACATGTTGGCTTACCTCTGTCCGCTCAGTCTGTCTGTCATGGTCTGTGTGTCCCATTCATTTCTGTCCTGTATGTAACAGTGTTGTATTGTGGCCACTTGTAAATCAAGTATATAATTCCTTTTTGCTGGCGTCACTGCGCTATTTTTTTGCCTGTCACAGCCCTTCCAAAAGACAGTATATGCACACTTGTGAAATAAGGAGATACTTCCATTTCGCTGCCTGCAGCAGCGCGCCATGCTGAATGTGCATGCGCTCCCCCCAGCATAAAGTACCGACTAGGGCTGAATGAATACAGACCAGCACCAGCGACGCTAGCCCAACATTTAACAGACATTGGGTCAGTGTCGGCTTGTAATCGCCGCCAGCAGTAAGCACTACCAGACCAGCTGCTATTGAACGCAGCCCAGCAAACACGAGGCGTTGAACCATTGCTGGTTTTAATGCTGTGCCACATCGCAGACGGTTGACCAGCATTGGTGATGCTGCTGGAGGGGAGACAACTCCAAAAAACTAGACCCTTCTAGTTCGTGTTTGGTCTCACATTAAATAAATATGAGTAATTTTCAAACACCTGCAGTTGTGTGTCGCGGTAGCGAGACACAGCTTCAGGTGGTTGAAAATAAAAAGGAAAATAAATAAATAAGATAATAAAGACGGTAAGATAATAATAGTAATAATAAAAAGTAGGGGGTAAAGGGTTAAATGATGTTTTTAATATCAAATGTAATGTAGTATACGAAAAAAGAGCAAAAGAGAGTTAATCTAGTGGTGTTAAAGTGTTTTGCAGTTTTACTTACTTATTTACTTCATTGTTTCTTTATTATGAAAATAGTACTATAAGTAATTCGTGATATATGTTCCTATAATACAGGCCTGTGAAAAAACATGTCGTCAAATATCTACAATAGATCTATGTGGTTGTTATGATTCAAGCTACCCTAATATAGCTGGAAACGGAGTTGGACCCTGTAAAGCGACAAACGAAACGCAAGGTATATATATGTCAAGTAGGCCTACTACTATGATGCTTTGGTCTGTTTAATTAACCAAGATTAAAAATGATTTATATCTAAGTGTCAATCGTTTTTAACCACCTTGTTTTATAGGCTCATACAATAGTTTGTGTTATATACGCAATACGGGGCTAAACTTTAACATATATTTATACAACTAAATGTACAACCAAATTTATAGTTCATAACGTGTTAAAATGGAATACAATATTGTCTCTTAGTACATGTGGGCTACATAATACTGTATTTTATGCTAAAACGGACTAACGCCGATTTATTCTTATAATGTATAGTATCTATTTATCATTCTCTTTTTGTTTTTTAAAATGTATGTTACAGTTAATTGTATGAGGGATGTGGGGACAATGTTTGTTGACAACCAAATGTCCTGTAATTGTCCAGATCAATGTCTGTGAGTATCTATTTAATCCAGGAATAATTATCTTCTAGTGTTTCACACATTTGCAGCTACTAGACGTACAATATCATTATTGTGATAGACATGGCAATATGATCTAGCATTTGATCTGTTGATGTATAGTTTTTTATGTTTGTTGAGTCCATAAATACATTTAAATTGAATCTTTCATGCGGTTCAGACAATAAAACACTCTTGTATTTTGATTAAAATCAACACCGATTTCAGTTACATTTATGATGATTACAAAATGAAAAACCCTTTGGTCTCTTGGTTTATTATAAACATATTTCAGCGCTTTAAGCCTGTTAAAAAGTTAATGTGCATATTTTATTTTAGGGAGCCTGCGTACACATCATTTGTATCATCGGGATCCTGGCCGTCAAATGTATATGAGGTATAGTATGTCGTCCACCTATAACCCCTAGGGGACTGACGTCAACCAGTCTTTATTTATTTATTATTTATTTAGCTTTATGTACAGTGGAAACATATATACATATATATACACACAAATATATACATACTAAATATGATTGTGATATAATCACATTAACACTGTACTTAGCTGAAAAGAAAACTATAAAGAGATCCGACAAGTCCAAAATAACTGGAAAAATCACAGTCAACATAATTATGTAATTTTTTTTAAAATAACACGAGATCAATAATCTCTCGGCGAAAACAAAGTGGTAAAATAGAAGTTGTATGCATCTTTCTGCATATGACATATCAGACTATTTTTTTTAATATACTTTGTGGCGTGGCGCTGCACACTTTCTAACAATAAAATGTCTTTAACATTCGCAGGGGACCATAGAGGTGAACAATATTCAAGAATACTGCGTACGTGTGAACTATAAAGTTGTAACTTAACAGGAGATGGAGCATCAAAACTTATGGAACGTCTTATCATGCCTAATAAGGAATATGCCTTAGCAGATATTGATTTAATATTTTTAGACCATGATAAGTTAGAACTAACAGTGACACTGAGGTCATGAATAGATTCAACGCGCTCTAAAACATTGTGGTCTAACAGGTATACATGGTTGACTTTTAAAGAGCAACATATAGATAAATGTAAACATTTCTTTTCCAGGCGAATAATGCATCTAAATCGCTTTGTAAAATCAGTGCATCATTTATTGTTGTAATACGTCGATATAATTTTGCATCATCTCCATAAAGACTAATAGAAGAAGAACAAACTTCACAAATGTCATTTACATACGATAAAAAGAGTAACGTTCCCAGAATAGACCCCTGTGGCACACCAGATTTGACAGGGAGGGGTGGGGAGACCTTTCCTTCAATTATGACGGACTGAGATCGGTTATGTGAATAATTATTTAGCCAATTTAGAAGAGTACTGTTAAAACCGAAAGTTTGTAATATATGGAGTAATAGATAATGAGGCACTGAATCAAAAGCTGTTGAGAAGTCAAGAAAAATAATGTCGGTCTGTATGCCTGCGTCCATATTCTTGCCAATGCTGGAGTACATATCAACCAGGTGGCTGGTAGTAGAGCGATGTTTAATGAAGCCGTGCTGGGCTGAGGTAATCATAGGGTAAACAGAATGGCAGACATGATTAAAAACTAGTCGCTCCATAATTTTACTAACGCCATTGAGCAATGAAATGGGTCTGTAATTGTCAACTTTACATTTATCTCTTTTTTATATATTGGTACAACATAAGCGTGCTTCCATGCATCGACCAGAGAGGTATTTCTTTTATTCGCAACCAGCTTTTATCTCGACCATTTGGTTTGGAAATGACAAATGTCGTCCATCTGTGAAACTGATGTGCGATATGCCCTAATTTTACAAATCTGAGTAGGCCCCCCTGATTTTTAGTCTTTTAAAGTTGTGGATCGCGGTAGCGAGACATAACTTTAAATGACTGAAAAGCTCTAGAGCTTAAGAAAGCAGTAGGGTTGAGAGGGTGCATATATTAATCCATATTTATGTAGACTTCATTTCACAGTCAAACCGTTATCATTTAATTTGCATGCCGCTTAATGCTGTTAATCAGTTGATTTTGCACAACTTCACTGTTATAACTTGCACGTATTATTGCACACCTCTTTTGACGACTTCACACAATTTATATATTTTTTTCATTTGTAATGTATTTATGCAGACTTTATTTCACTTTCTTTTCACTTCACTTGGTATTATTGTATTACTACATAATTGAGCAACGCTTTTGAGGAGCGTATATTGTATTAGCGTCTGCTATAGCACAATCCTCGGTAAATAAATATGTTTATACTAGAGGGTGCATATAAATTACCTTTCAAACTTCGGAATCGTTTTGTTTATTTGAGATAAAATATCAATTACTATATGACGAGTAACGAATAATATAAGAAATGTAAAAAATGTTATGTCCGTTTGGCGGTTTAGCTGCCATTTCATTCTGCGTTTATTTAATTTCATAGTAAAACCATATCACTTAAACAATGCAAATTATTTCGAAAATTAGCTTTGCTCATTATCTCTGATAGCTAAAATCGGTGTTACATACACAAAGATAGAACAGTACGTTATAGTTAAAGCAAATGTCATAATTTTATTTTTTCCAGGAGAGATTATTGCAAAAATTCGGAGAACAGCTTCGCAACTCTGTTCAAGGATCTACGAGGTCATATAAAGACAGCTGGCTTAAAGTGGAGATTTACTTTGAGGAATTAAATTATGAATTGATTCAGGAAGTGTTTCCCTACCGAGTGAGTCACGTAACCTTGTCATGTAGCTGGTTGTTCAGGGCGGATCTTGCAATTTATTTTTATTTGTGGCCTAAAACAATGTTTTTTGTCTTCTGAGCTGAAAAGCGAGAGTTTGAGTCTTTACTCAAGTAAATCGTCAGTATCAGATATTAATTTTAGAGCGATTTAAACACAATTTAGTTTTTAAATTTTGCCCCCCTCCACCTCTGTATCCGCTAATTTGTTCACCATGTTCACCAGTCATGAGGTAAATAAACATGGTAAATGTCATGTTTTTTTATTAATTCTCAGCAAACACAACAGATATTGGTCCACCGTCTACGACGCTGGCCCAACATTGACAGAACTTTGGGTAAATGTCTCGTTGTACGTTGTACAAATGTCATACAAATGTTTTGTGTTTACTGGGCAATGATATGGCCTGTAAAATGATCAAAACGTATGTTGTAGATATCCACTTAACCCGCTAATCACGACTATAGCTGCTCCTAATCGGTTTTACTAGCCTAATAAAACTAGTCCGTAATAACAGACTCTGTGTGCGATACAGAAGAGTCTGTGATCATTGCCATTCGTAAAGTTGTGCCCCAGAAATACGGTGCGCATCCGATCGATTGCGCAATGAATTACTGCGTCATTGTTTGATCAGTTTTTTTTATATCATTCTGTAATGACCGATGTACATCTCATTAGAATAATGCCTTAACGTGGGGACTTGAAGCACTGTCTTTATAGGTGAATTTGTCATTTAAATAGGGCTACCCTCACATTTTTCATGAAATTTTTGGTCTCAGCGTACACTGACCACCAGCATAGAAAACCACAGCTTTTGCTATGCTGTCAATCTCTGACGTTGAACCATGCTGTTCACGTCAAGCTCGGACTAAATAAAACACTCAGACTGTTATCATGGTTATTGGGAACAAAAGTCTGTTTAAACATCAAGATTTGCAAATGTTTGATAAATATGAGTAATTTTTACCCACTTTTAGTTGTGGATCGCTGAATTTTAAAGCTGGGAATTGCGTTAGCGATTCCAGTTTCAAATGATGAAAAATATAAACTAACAATTGAGAAGCACGAGGGTTAAAGCTGCTAAACACAAGTTCAAATTTAACCATTTTTTTACTTAGTTTTTTGAAATTAGAATTTTTTTACACTATTATTATCTTGTCTACAATGTAAGTAATGCCTTAGTCATATGTAAAGGCGAGAACTGTTTTATTTAATTAAAAGTGTCGCCCGTCAATTTGATGTCTTTGTTATTTGGTGAACCACGGTTTGCAGTGTATTCCGTCGTCCCGCAATGATGAGTTTCGTGATAGAATGTTTGCTGTGTTGATGTTTTAAAGCCTAACATATTTTTGCGTTTTTGTTTGACAATTATTTTTGTATGTTTTTTCAGCCCAGTAATTATCTATCTGACGTAGGAGGGGCGATGGGATTATGGCTAGGCATGTCTCTGCTCACTTTGTTTGAATTTCTGGAATTTGTCTTGGACGTGGCGGTACTGAAATATGCAAAGTTAAGGAGAAAACGAATACTAACACCTCTAACTCCAAATAGCTGACGTGAAAATAGCATATAATTGACGTCTCCCATAGAAGTATTCGATATACATGATATACTAGCATAAACTGTAATCAATTATATATCAAATATTTAAAAATATGAAAATAACGTTTTAAAACTGTTTGTTATAATTAACAGTTAGTGCTTAAGCCTTAAAGCGTTGAAATATTTCTGTATACACACTGGAGACCAAAGGTTTTTCAATTTTAAATCATCATAAATGTCTTAGTTAGCTCATTCTGCTTCATTTGAATACCTATGTTTTGGGTCTACGGCCATTATTATTATTTTACTCTTTAGGTGTGGGGATCGATTTTAGACGTCAGAATCTGACCTTTGCAGACGTCAGATCCTGACGTCTAAAGTCGATCCCCGTGCTGGAAGGGTTAATTTGAGACAGCAGCTGAAAATTTGATCAATTGCAATCATACTTGTGTATTGAAAAATCAGTTCGATTATAGGCCCACCTACCGCTTCACCATCAAATACCACTTTCGAAATCTGAATGGCTTAGCTCTCGGATTGAAAAAGAGGTCTTTGGTAATGAAATAGTTATGGCGTCACCCGCACTCTAGTGAAGACGTGTACTAAAACTTAATAACTGAACAAAGGGCGGCCATTTTAAATTTGTAGATTCCGAATCGTATTGAAAATATACTGTTGTTATCATTTTTAGTCGATAAGTACATGGTTATTACTGAGATGAAGGTCTTAAATAAATTAGTGTTGAAAAATATTAAAATTGTATAATCGGATAGGCCCCTATATAAATATTTTGAGATAATTTTTGGAAGGAGGGTAAAAAAGTTCAGTCTGAATTTTTTTTTCAATTCAGCGTAAAATTCTACAGTGGAAACAATCTTCCGACCACTGTGTGAATATACTGCAGTTTTCGATAGATTATTCTACTCCTAATTTAAATTACAACTGAATGACGGTGGTAATTGGCTAATCTCGTCACGTGACAGGCTGAGTCACTCTACCATTGGTCGCGGGTACAATACCATACTTGGTCCCAATTTTGCGTCAGATCCGACCAGCCATATCTGATCACAGCAAACCCAAACATTTGTATAACATTTGTACAATGTCGGCCCAACGTCTTTGACGTTGGTCCAACATTGTACAAATAATATACAAATGCTATGTGTTATCTGGGATCAGACACATTTCATCAGATATTTAGGCTCGCACTATCAGTCCTTGACTGATCAAACATTATCAGATGACTGATGAGACAAAAGTCTGATATTGTGAATCGAGCTTAACCCTCAACTTCAAGTTGGTGAACATTATCCATTTGTTTAATTTGGGATCAAACATTTGCAAATCTCGATGTTTAAACACACATTTAATTCCCAATATCAGTGCTTTGATCGGCTAATAAAACAAATTAAAAACGACTAGAGTCCTGCTGAACGCTTTAACCCTTTCAGTTCGGGGTCCGACTTTATAATCCAGAATTTGACGTCAGTCGATCGCCGCACTGAAATAGTAAATTATGTATATACTGCCGCAAACTCACAACATAAGTATTCAAATGAAGTGGAAAGAGCTAACTAAGACTTATTAAAAGCTGCATCCCAGCAAACACGAGATTTTGACCCAATGCCGGTTTAATGTTGTACCACTGTCTTCGACGGTGGCTCAACATTAAGCCAGCATTGGGTCAAAGTCTCGTGTTTGCTGGGATCGCCATCACAATGACACAACGGATGATGTCCTTCAACCCTTACAGTGCGGGGATCGTCTTTAAACGTCAGAATCTGACGTCTAAAGACCTCAGATTCTGACGTCTAAAGTCGATCACGACACTGAAAGAGTAAAATGTTTATAATAGTGGACCCATAAAATAGGTATTCAAATAAAGCGGAAAGAGCTAACTCAGACATTTATGATGATTTCAAATTGAAAAACCCTTTCGTCTCTGTGGTTTATACACAAATATTTCAGCGTTGTACACGGTAATTGTAGTGAACGATAATTGTAAATTGCGCAATAAAAACATCGCGAAATATTGAGCCCATTTAGGCGGTCCACAAGAGGTCGATCTGGTTTAATGTTGAGTCAGCGTCTGTAAAGCGGTTTTTCATGTTTATCGCGTCGCGCTATGTGTAAATGGCATCGCTAAAATTAGAAATATAGATTTTGGCGCGATGCGCGATTTACAGTTGTTGCGGACTTCGTAAACAGGCTTTTATATATCGTAAATATAACCACGAGATTATTGTAATTTTAGTTTGAATACGGGATATGATACACGTTTAATTATTTTAATTAAAACAATTGGTCTTGAATTATCCTCATGTGCTATTTTATAATGTATTAGTACAACCAACAACAAAAACAATCAATAAACAAACATGGTTTACAATCTATTCAAATAGTGATTAAAGTACTTAAATCTATTTCAATAAACTCTATTGGGTGATTTCAGAATGTTATTTGTGGTCATTGTTATTTCCTTGTAACGTTACCAAGAAAGCGCTAACGTTATCGCAGAGCAGCAGAAACTGATTGAATGTTTATATCCATCTCTTGTTGACTGTACTGCGTTTAAGATGGTCATAATTACGGAGACAAAGTTATATCGGCTAATTTGCTATTTATTTGTATGAAATAAACACCTTCAAACATTGTGCCTCTTGATATTATTTTCCTTGCTTGAACCTACAATTGCAGCGAGATATATCTGATTATCTTTCCCTACATGACACCCATTAAACACAAAACATTTGTATAATATTTATACAATGTTGCACCAACGTCGAAGACGTTGGGCCGGCGTTGTGTAAATGTTTTAGAAATGTTTTGGGTTTGCTGGTAATGCAGCTAGAGGACTCTGAACATGTTTTATTCTGGATCACCTGTGAATAATCCATAAAAACAGTGATTTGATCGGCAAATAAAACGGATTAAAAAACAGCTCTAGTCCTGCTTAGTGGTCAGGGGGTTAATGGGTAATGCTCTCAGTCTGGAGAATGTATAATAATTTGCTCTAAACAAACCTCACGTGCTCTAGACGTCAGATTCTGACGTCTATGGTCGATCCCCGCACGGAAAAAGTAAACTATTTATTACGGCCGTAGACACGTAACATAGGTATTCAAATGTAATAAAGCGGAATGGGATAACTAAGACATTTACGATGATTTCAAATTGGAAAGCCCTTTGGTCTCCATGGTTTATATAAAAAACTATCTCAGGGCTTTAAAACAGCACAGTCCAAGGAAACCCAAAACATTTGTATAACATTTATACAACGTCGGCCCAACGTCTTTGACGTTGGTCCAACATTGTATAAATGTTTTGTGGTCACTGGGGTACTCCCAGCGAATAGAAAGTGTTGACTCAATGATGCTTTATGTTGGTCAAGTGACGCAGACGCTGAGTAAACAATAAACAACATTGGGTCAATGTATATTGTTTCCTGTTTATAATCACTTTTTCGTTTGTTATTAGTACATAAGCGCCAGCTTTGAGCATGTTAAAGATAAAGCGTGACATCAATCAACAATATTTCAAAATCGTTAACCTCATTTTGTCGAATGTGAATAATTTTCACATTTTTGAAGTTGTGGATCGTGTCTGCGAGATACAACTTCAAGTGGATGAAAATTCCAATTACCTAATTTGGCGGTTGAAGGGTTAAGTCGCTTTCTGTACAATCATGGCAATATCGCGATAGAAGGAAGCCCGAATTTGGGATTATACTCTACTTTAATCGAATGACTTCAAAGGTTCTTTATAATGCACAGTATATATACCATATAGACAGCACTACACACTTTCGGAACAGTTTGGAACACAAGCATCTGTGAAACGCAGTGACGTCACTCGGTGAAAACAAGGTTATATAAGAACCCTCTCACATACTTTATTGTATTAGCCAGCTCGGTGAAAACAAAGGAGGTCGAGGTCATTGAGTTTCAGAGAATATGAACAACCCCAATGACAAACATCCGACACAAATGTAACCGTTTCAAATCACCCCCCCCCCCCCCCCCACCCCACCCGTTCAGATTACGCCGGGGATAACCTGAAACTAGTTTCAAGCTGCCCCTCGAGTTTCAAATCACCCCCTCACTTTTATTTTTGGCTTCCGATAATAACATTTATTTTACACTATAATAATAATCATCATTACATGACGTTGTGGATTTGTTTGCTTCGATTTATTCTCTTTATCATGTATATATATAACCATTTGATAGCTATGGCAACTAGCGAATAATATTTGTTTTTGAGTGAAGAGATAAGGTTGCAATTTCACAGTACCAATGTTGGTGACGCACTGTGTTTTCGTCTGCCTTATCTGATTATAGTCCAACCCCTATATATTATATACTGTAGATATGGTAATTTTCTCGTGTTTAGATTTTCGCGAATTTGTGATTTTGTGACTTGCGAAGTCTAGAACTCGCGAATTATCGATTTTGATGATAGGTAGCACTCATAATAATAATTCATGAATTCGCAAATTTGTCCTCCAGGCGAAATTCGCGAAAATTAAAACCTCGCGGATATCACTAGATCTACAGTAGGCCTATTACCAGCCATGTACTAGAACGTCCTTGCTCATATCAACAGCGAAATAGTTATAGGGCACTATCACTTTTAATACAACAGTACCTTGATCAGACTAATTACCTGCTAACGGTATAATTATATCAACACAATATCGTTCAACTGGTGTTTGATTTTGTACACATTACAATCTGATAATGTGCAGTTTGGAGAAGAAATGTACACCAAGAGTAGTCGTATTGACTGGCGGTGCACAAGGCATAGGTCGGTCATGTGCGGAGGCTTTTCTGCAACGAGGTGATAAGGTAGGGCTACAAGAAAGAGATCGTCGCCTCGGAGCTAAATGATCCTATCTGACACTCGTCAGAGTGGCAGATAGGATCATTTAGCTCCGAGGCGAAGAGATGCTGGTCCAATGTTGATTTGATGCTAGACTATCGTCTTTGATATACCCCATGCTACTAAGGAAATGCTACCATATAAACAATCGCTCGATCATTATTAGTTTGTTTGCACTGGTTATATTTTCTGCCAAATTACTGTAAGGGAGCCCAATGATTATTCGTCCCCTTGGATATGAAAGGGTGTACCTGCCACTTTATAAAGTGGCAGATACACCCTTTTATATCCAAGGGGACGTATTGTTGTCGCGATTATTCCAAAATCAAAGGAAATACACGCGTTAAAAACAGTTGGGTCGTTATTCTTCACTGAACCATAATATTTACACCGCGGCGAACCCCAATCCTGTGGACTTTGATTATAGATGCCGCGCTTGTGTGTCATTGCAGTGTGCGCCCACACTGTTAACAGGTTAAGTCTAGGCTACTCAGCGAATCATGACGAGCCACCTACTTTAGGTCATAGATCTAGAGAAAATGGATCGTCAACTTCTTGGTGCGTTCTTCATTATTCCGTATTCGATGTTCCGTCCACTGGTCTCTCACAAAGTTTGCTGGTTGTTCACTTCCGGTCTTCCGGTTCTGTCATCTATTTATGCTTGTGATCGGCTCGATTTGCAAGTACCTCGAGCTATAATCTCAATAATGTGGCGTTATATTTAAATAATCGTGAAAAATAATTACATATCTAATTGTAGTTTAAAATACACATGCTAAATATATACAATCAACACGTTGACAATAAAGATTTACAATTTAATTTGATGGGGAAGCCGAGCCGTGAACGCCCAGTCTCAATCTCTCAGTCTCAGTCTCACTCTCAGACTCAAGTCTCACCAGGCAGTGACACTGTCAGTCAATGAACCGGTTCCGTCTGGGCCAGTAGCCATGGTAGCAATGGCTAACGAGTGGCGTTACTATATTATCATGACAATAGGGGTAAGTCTACCCTGGTCTAGGCCCTAGCTAAGATTTCACCCCTAGATCAACGCGAGACCCTGTGCGCCATCGCAAACACTGTCACTCAGTGTCAGCCACTGCTGGGGCTAAGGAAGGCCTAAGCCCAAGTCTACCCCACCTCTCAGCACTACACAGATTCAGCAGCCCCTGTATACAGTCTGTTCCACCAGATCCTGGGAGTAGCCTTTTTCTAATTTGTTTGATCGCTGGTTAAAATTTTTTACCAAAATTTTTCACTGATATTTTTCTCATCTTCCCCCAACATCTCTGAAAATTTGGTGGATTTTTTTGTGTATCATCGAAGTTAGACCATTTAGCATGTAATATTTTTTTAAAGCCATTAGGGGGCCATCATTTAATATCCAGGGGGGGGGGGCTAGAGTTTTTGTCGCTGACAAATTCTTTATTTCAACCTGGCGCGGCAGCGCGCTGAAAATTTCAAATTTATTACATGTTTATATAGAAAATTTCTTGAAGTGAATTATTTATTTCACGCAGAGCTCGCCCGAAATTATTTATTTTAAAAAAAACTCCAGCCCCCCCCCCCCTCCTTGGAGATTGAATGGTGACCCCCTTACCGTGAAACAATAATTCTATTTCATGCCAAATAGTCTAAGTTTTAAAATACAACAAAATTCCACCAAATTTTCGGCGATGTTAGGGGAAGATGAAAAAATTAACTGAGATCAATTTTGGTAAAAAAAATTATACAGCGACCGAGGATCTGGTGAAACAGACTGTAGACCTTTCCGAAAATTATGCTGACTTTAACCCTTAGGCTGCTGAATTGTTTATATTTTTATATTTCTGCTGAATTGTTTATTTCTATTGTTTATTCATTTGAAGCTGGAATTGCTAATGTAAATTCCAGCTTCAAATGGCGAAAAAGATGTCCATTTATGAAAAATAGCCATCTGCAAAATTGAATTATTTAATTATAAACTTGAGTATCTATCAAAAAATTTTGTGGATTTCAGTGTCATTTTATTTGTTCAGAAACTTGCTTGAAACCGTATATATACGGTTCCGGCAGCAGAAGGGTTAATCATGTTTAGTCTAAACAAAGGTCTAGGCCTAGGCCCTATATAATCTGATAGATGACTCAATATAGACTATAGTCTATAGGTCTAAACCTAGGCTATGATTTAGCTTAGGTTATCTATACCTACATTTCTACAACTTACTTTGACCTGTTGACAAGCACAGGCATTTGACAACTATAGTAATACGTTAGGCCCTAACCACTTCTAACCCCCTCAGGGTAGTGATACATGTATTACCCTTTTCTAGACTACTTTAGTTTTTGGGCATTTCTAGACGCCCCCCCCCCCCCCCCGGCACAAGCAGCTGTTAATCTGAACTACGCATTTTAAGCAATCAATCAAAAATACAGAGTAAATTCTTCATGTTTTAATGATAACTATCAGAAAGATACATTAAACATGTTCAACAACAAAATTAAACACATTCTTTAAAAAATAATATGAAAAACCTGAAAAATATCAGCATATTAGCATTTCTTTGATATTAAATCTGGTCACTGCATAGCACTGGGTTGCTAATTTTTCAAATAGTTAACCCTTGAACATGAGAAGCGCTAAATTATAGAATTTAAATTTTAACCTATTTGATGTTGTATGGATTTGCTACCACAATACAGAACTTAAAGTGAGTAAAAATTACCTAATTTTGTACAATTTGAATCAACGTAGTTATTTCTACTTTAAATTTTATTGATTCAAGGTTGAACATGTTGAATAAAAGGCTATTACACGACCTTTCAACTATATATTAAATAAAAGGCTCAACACAACTATTCAACTATATATAGCACAATATTTAAAAAATCAAGATTACAATACCATGGCATATTCCATAACCAGAAATTCCTTGTTTTTACTTTTCCCTGTTATATTTCCAGTTGAAAACCCTCCCTCTTCCTGACAAAACTACTGCATAGATGTACATTATCAGATCATTATATTATATATGGGTATGCACTGACTATTACCATTATTACAGCCACATTGACACATATAATATTTTATTGCCATAATTGTCAGTCATTTCTGACATTAGGTCCATTTTTTATTTGAAACCTTGTGCTAAGCAAATTTCAGACTTAATAAAATACCACTAAAATTTGTAACATATCTTGTGGTAGATCAGTTGATCAAATAATGCAATTTGGGTGAGGTCAATTTTTTTATAAATAATATTATTTTTTATTCACTTGTAGCTGGAAATTGCTTTAGCACTTTCAGCTTTAAACGAATGAAAAATATTCACAAAAACTTTAGTGGGCCTAGTACAAGGGTTAAATATTTTTAATATTTAGTCATCAAATTCTCAGATTCTTGTTTAACTTCTCAACATCACTCATCTAGCCTTATTTTATTTTCATTCACCTTGAGATGGGGAATGCTAAATTGCAATTCCCAACTCCAGGTGAATAAAAAATTGATGACATTGTATCTCAAATACAGCCCAACCATCCATAATATGCTATATTATAGGCCTTAGCATGTTTCATTACATTAGTTTTCTTTAAAATATATGAAGTATCCTGATAGGGTTAAAATCACATAGCCTACATATATTCTGAGACTATACCATGCACTGACTATTACCATTATTACAGCCACATTCACAAATATAATATTTTATTGACATAATTGTCAGTCATTGCTGACATTAGGCCAATTTTTTATTTTAAACCTTGTGCTGCTGAGCAAATTTCAGACTTAATAAAATACCACTAAAATTTGTAACATATTTTGTGGTAGATTTGCAGTTGATAAAATAATTCAATTTGGGAGAGATCCATTTTTTTTTTTAAATTTAAATATTATTTTTCATTCATTTGAAGCTGGAAACTGCTTTAGCACTTTCAGCTTTAAATGAATGAAAAATACTCACAAAAACTTTAGTAGTACAAGGGTTAAATACATATATAATATTTTTAAAGCTGAACATAGTCATCAAATTCTCAGATTCTTGTCTAACTTCTCAACATCACTCATCTAGCCTTATTTTATTTTCATTCACCTTAGATGGGGAATGCTAAATTGCAATTCCTAACTCCAGGTGAATAAAAAATTGATGACATTGTATCTCAAATAAAGCCCAACCATCCATAATATGCTATATTATAGGCCTTAGCATGTTTCATTACATTAGTTTTCTTTAAAATATATGAAGTATCCTGATAGGGTTAAAATCACATAGCCTACATATATTCTGAGATTTAGTGAAACAGTTGGCTTTGAATCTCCTATAACTAACAATGTTAGATTATGGTATTGCAGTGAGTCTATAACCAATAACAGTAAAAAATATATTCCTAAATGCTCACTGATCAGTCACTGAGTCTGCATATAAGATACTGAGAAGAATCACACCAGGTGTTTCTAGTTGTGTTGTAGTCTCCAACATGTTTCTGACACACAACAATGCCTGTATTTGAAGAGTACAGAGAGCATCTTTATATCAGCAGCACAGTGGAGTAGAAGATAACCAGTCAAACTTAGAGCCAAATGTGATGGCATAATTCCTGCAAAATACAAAAAAAAAACATAATTAGGTATTTGCATTTTTTTTCAATTAAAGGCTTACATAACCATCTGATTCCACACAACATACTCCAAAACAGACATAGGAATTTTGGGGAAGAGAATTTAACCATGTTAGCATACAACATGTTTAAAATTCATAAATTTAATATCTTAGTCCAAAACAACTTCTAGACTATTTGATAAACTGTAAGTAGCCCAGGGAGACTGATAGTTGACATTTAGGGGAGACCAGGTATATTTGATCAAACGAATAATGAATATTAAAAAACACATTTTTTTTCGAGTGATAGCCTAGATATTTGTTTTATCTGACAGTGCATGGCAAACAATTATATTTTTCATCTATTATCTACCGGTAGTAGGCCAATATACAGAGCTAAGAAAGACAGTAAAAAGGTAAATTTAATAAAAAAGACATAGGGGGAGTGCGAGCTTATTGGAATATTGATTTAGTGTTTTATGTCTACCCGGGTATATAGTGTAGGCCTACCATGATTGTGGATTATATTTTCAAAGCAGGGAAGTGGGCGTTTATTTGAATATGGGAATTTATTATCATAAATATGGTAGTTGACATGTGTAATATTAAAAAGGGTCTACTATATCCAGGGTGGATCAAAGAGTAAGGAGTACAGCTAGCAGTCTAAAAAGCTTTCGAAACACACAGCACCCCTGTTGTTTCTGTAAGGTGAGCCTGGCACCATTATTTATATCTTTAAATTCTGTTGAAAAATAAAAACATTGGCAGATTTACCATGTTTACCCCCAAACATTTGCTAATTTTTATTAAAATGCCAAAATGGTTCAACGTCTAAAACACTGGCCTAACTTAAACCAGCATTGATTTATTGTATCGTGGGAGATTTAAAGTCTGCCAGCCTTCTTCTCCTTCCAGCCTAATACAACACAAAGAGGTTTACTGCTGGAGTACCAATTCAAAGTAGTTTTTAAAAAAAGTAGAAATGTGTATTCTTTTATTTTAGGATTGATACCAAATGACTAGAAAATAGGCCTAGGCTAGAAATATATTATCTTGAACTGCATTATCATGATTATAGACTAGAACTATATTATAATGATTAGGGTGCAACCAACCTCACCAAGGGGGACTGGAGTACATGTATTTTCAAAATAAATATTTTCAGACCAAATTTTCATCAAATAAACAATTGACTGTAGGCCTAAATATATATTTAATGACCCTTAGGCCTATAAAACGTTGAGCCTTGCTCGACTTCGCTCAGCATCATTAAATGAACCTTACATTTGTGAAGCCTCACGAACCTCTAGATAAATATATACTCTGGCCTAGTTTGTGATCCAACTTTGTAGACAGAATTTTTTATTCAATAAAGTGAAATATATATTTTCCTCAATTTAAGGCAGAGTGTGCAAAAAATAAAGTTCTGCAGATAGGAAGTGAAATAAATTTATCCGTACGTGACTAACAGTAGCCTACGTATTTCAGGTTAATCATAAATATTCGTACGGTTAGCCACTGCAAATAAATAATTTGCCAATTAAAAAAAAATGCAGCACCGCCCACCCTATTAATTGAATGGTGGGCCTCTACAAAATTTCATGAGAATTATCTCACTCATATAGACCCACGGCCTGGGAGGCTAGAATCTAGAGCTGAATGCCTAAATAATTTCATTTTGGACGCTCATATCCAAGCCTCCTAGTACTCCTAGGGGTAGGCCTACTCCACCGGACCTCCAGTTTAGTAGGCACCTTTGGTGTTGGACACTGGTTAGAATGAATGCTAAAGAGTTCATAGCCTGCCATAGCCCCAGTATAGGGGGGCCTACAGGCTACAGTGACTGACACTCTGGCACTGAGAACTGAGACAGTGCCAGTGGCTTGATTCCTCAAACAGGTTTCAGAATCTGAGAATGTCACGGCTAAATCCTGTGACACTCGACACTGTTCATTAATGCCGCAGATTTTAACATATTTTTAATTTTTATAGACTATTGATTTTAAATAATCCGCTATTAGTGACAGTAATTACGCTGGCCCAGTGCAGACCGTGGCAGAACACTGCTACTGACACATGACTGAGTCAGGCAGCCCGAGTCCAGACCACTCGCCGCTCGGCAGTCACTCACTGGAACTTGTAGGCCTATATTTTTGCAAATTATCTACATATTACCATCCACAACGAAACTTTTTTACAAAATTAAAAAACTGTGAATCTTTGCCGATATAGTATTTCTTTGTACGTACCCGTGGAGCTGCGCTGTCGATGTTTTTATGCGATCAATCGACGGAGAATGTTGGTTTGTTATGATCTGATGACAACTCTGAGATTCATACCGGAAGTCAGTAACCAGCACTTCTCAAGAGTACGAGTGGACGCAAGTTCAGTCGTCCTAGAGCGATGTTGACGATCCATTTTCTCTAGATCTATGCTTTATCCTTGCTTTAAGTAACACTCTTGTAGTATGTAAATAATATTCCATATAGAGCCTACGCTGAATATACCAAAATATACCAAAATTTCAAATCCTGGATTTTGATACAATGTACGAGCTGGTATAGTAAAAAAAGTAGATCGTCCCTTGGATATCACAAAGTGGCAAATATTTTTTATGTATTTACTGCTACTATTAAAATACTGTTAAATATGACGTATTTATTTACGGTAACATAACGGATTAGGATTGAACGTTACTAACGAGTAAATTTGTAAAAATCCAAAATGGCCGCGAAATTCATCTACATAAACAAATATCAATTAAGCCATTTTATTTCATTTGTGTCCCGGAATTGCTCTATTTATTAATTTTGTGTAACCTGGGGGCCGAAACAAGCATTTCTGATGTTCATTGTTCATCGTCTGACCTATAGTTTTATCGTAAAATCCTAGATGGACGTCATTTTGAATATTTACCCTTAAAAATTACGTCATTCTAAATTACTGAGCACATCAAAGCATGTTAGAATATACTGTGTTTAAACATGGTAAACACAGTTTCGAATGCTTTGTAACCTTATCTGCCGTAGGCCTATTACGTAGTCTATTTTTTAGCTTTCAAATAAACAAATGTTGTTTATGATAATATAGTTCACGTGCATAAAAAACGCTTTTATTTGTGTGTTGGCGGTAACCATTTTAAATTTGAAAGTCAAATATAGGTCATTTTGATCGAAAAAATTGAGACATAAATTTATCAATTCCAAATGATGCAGAAACCAGAAATATAGAAAAGATGCGGTTTTGGCGGCCAGTTTTTGCTTTGCTTATTCAAATGTGATGGAACCAAATATAGAATGTTATCCGACAGATTCGAATTCATCACACACAAATTATGTAAAAACAAGTGGATATTAAAGTATACACTAAAATTCCAAGCAAAGTTTCGTGTTTCAGATTTAAGCCCAGGCTAAATCGACATATTTTCATGAAAGGCTGCAATATTCTTCCGTTAAATATATGTATGGCATTGATCAATATAATTAACGCACATTTTTAAGCATGCACATATCTTGGTTTAGAAAACAAAGGCTAGATATGGAAATGTCCAATAACTACGATTTATTACGTTGACGGTCGCAGATGGCGGCCCAACAGTGTGCCAATATTGGATCAACAATAGTGGATCAGCATCTCGTGTTTTTAAGATGGTATATATATTATATAATAGGAAGGACGCTCAATACTTTTTAACGACAATGTTGATCTTATCTGCCAAGTGATCGTTATTATATCTGAGATTCTCGATTGTAAAAATAAAATAATATCAAATATATTTTCTTGCTAATTATTAGAATATAGATTCGATTGATAAGGATATCTTTGTTATCCCATCACTCACATCGCAGATAATAAGTAGAATCACGCATAATGGAATATTTTGTAGGTTCAGTATTTAAAGGGTGGCCCAGTTAACACTGAGACACTATTGAAACAATGTACAATGCATATACACAATATGAATAAATAAAACAAAAGCAGTTGTTGTTATTTATAGTTTGTTGCAGTATGTCATTATTATTAATAGTAATTTCTCAGATAATTTTAATCACCTATAAACGGGACTGTAATCACGAAATATGATTAATGTAATCGTAATCATAATCGTAATAAAAAAAATAGAATGTAATCACAATCGTACTCGATGATTTTTGATGACATGTAATCATAATCATAATCGTAATCGATAATTATAATGACGGATAATCGTAATCATAATCGTAATCGTTAAATAAAAATGACATGTAATCATAGCCGTAATCGTAATCATCGATTGTAATCGACCCCAACCCTGTAATGACTAGGTTGTTTTGCTGTTCATTTTGATTATTTCTCTAATAAAAAAACATGTTTGAGCGTATGTGGAGAGAAGACAATTTACTCTACTGTAATGATGTGATGTATTATTAGAACGGAAAATTTAATTATTGGTTATATGGAATATTGCATGTGCTGATTGGTTAATAAGAAAATCAATAACAGACGCCTAAGTAACACTACCTCCTAAATCTATATTGCTTTTGGGCCACCAATTGTCCTAAATAGCCGCCAAAAATGGCAAGATGATCTTTTGGCAATTTCAGTTAATAGTCTTCGCAAAAAATCACATTGGCAAAAATTACGCAAAAAATCCCACGACGTGTTTTTTGTGACATAAAGGAGTGCACTATAACGTTACTAGAGTTTCATACATGTTTGACTACAGCATGGAAAGCTAAATTGAGCACTTATCATTCAGATGTGTCACTTTAGAAAATTATAATTTTTGCATAAATAATTGCAAAAATCAATCATATTTTCTTGCTTGCGATCGCACTGAATGTATGAAAAAAACGTTTTAGTTTTTTTTCCGCATACGGAATTATCAGATTATAACAGGTGTCGTGCGCGTACCCTATATATTAGTATATCATGTATGTTTAACCAAAGGTGTGAGTAATTCGATTCATTTAACTGACACACTACTGGTTCAAAATTACATAATAGGCATACATTATAGGCGTCATCGTCTATGCAATACAGTAGGCCTTAATGAACCGCTAGTACATCCCAGCAAACAGTATAACATTCTACAAATGTTATACAAATGTTTTGTGTTTGCTGGGATAGGCCCATGTTCAGGTCGAACATATACATGCTATAAGGTGAAATATAGACGTAGACTTCTATCATATGGTCGATTCCCACGAAAGTGATGCATATCGGCAAAAAACGACTTTGTTGTATAGTCCTGAATTCTTCAGTTTATATCGCAGACATATGGAACTTTCACAAAAAATATATGCGAGCTCTTAATATTTGATAGTTGCAACATGAATGGAGTTCATGCTCATTATTGAACACCAGAGTAGCCCTACGAATTATGTAGATGCCATAATGTAACTAAAACTTTGGTCGCAAAGAGTACGGCAGTTCAAGGGGTAACAATTAGGTGGTAATGTTTAGAACAGTTAAATAGCGACAATTTGATACTGCACATAATGATTTGTAGCCAACTTCTACTCTGCTGCAAATAATCAATATTCAGAAAATATACAAAAAAGTCATGTCAAACATAATATTTCTTTCAATTTAAGGCTTAGAGTGGAAATAGCAGTTGAATATTAAAATGTAAATGGAGCATCTTGTTTAAAATCATGATTTCATATCATTTGTTCATCTAAACGTTTTTCTCATAGGTTTTAAAAGTGTATTCGTAGGGTTACAAATTTATACTTTATTGAAAAATAAGGCTAATAATTAAAATAATTGCTGTGTTATAAACGATTTGTATCAATAACTAACATTACTTTGACAGCCACATTAAAAAACAATCAGAGGAGAATGGAATAAAGAATTTTTAGCAACAAGGTGCACGAGGATCACGATAATAATTTATTTATTGTTTGTCACTGAATTAATAGTCAACCTAAAAAATATACATACATTTACATATATCATTAACTTGTGAAAGGTATTTGACAGATAGAGATATAATGAACAAAAAAGGGCAGAACTGGTTGCTCTATGTCGATTCGAAATGTTTATAACAGCTTTGTTTGTAGGGTTACGCTGTCATTTGTAGGAGTACTCTATCTAGGTGGCCTATGAAAAATCACCACAGTACTGCAATATTGACGGCTGATTATAGTACAATAATATTATTAACACGTGTGTGTTCTCTCGTATGCTCTCAAGATCCAATCGATTTACCACGCTATAATTAACTTCACATAGATCATTGAACAAAATATCTAATTTGTCAAATTATTGTATGTATTTCCAACTGGTGAAGTCGGACAGAGATTATGGCGCTATTGTGGTCTCACCACCCCAAATGCCAGTCCCATTGGAACACATGTAAACTGCCTCAATTCCGCAGGCCGATTTCACCATTTTTACCCTATTAGATATTTAGTGTGACATATCAGGATAAAGCTTGAGATGTCCTTGTTCGAAAACAAGCTTACAGATTTTGAGCTACGCCCCCTAGAGTGTAAAAAGGTCAATACTGTTAAAATTGGGCATTAATCCGTGCTTTTTTCACAGAACAGACACACATCATTTTAACCCACTGTATCCCTGCGAGGTTATCATCAAACAGTTATATCTGATATCCTTGACAAAGAAGATAACGTGGGCTTATTAAATATTCACAAAATTATGACTTCTTAGTAATTTATTTTGTTTCAATAGAGGTTGGAACAGCCGCATTAAATTTTTTTATAATTTTCTCCGTTTATTTTATTTCGGCCTGGTATGAAGGTCGAAGGTGTTCTGAAATATATAGATTTTGAATTAGGCAAATATATTGAAAATTGTTGCCCTTTGAATAATTATTGATATCATGAAAATCGGCCTGGTTTCCTTGAAAGTTGCATTGAATAAAACAGTTAAATGAAGTGGCTATTCCCGCCTCTATTTCGTCACACAAAGACGTCATGGTTACCTTATATTTCGAAAATTGTTGTTGAAATATGCCATACATATTAGAATGGACTGCTATTAGGAGCATTCATACTTAAATTCACTATTATGACAATAAAACTACCAACCAGGCATTTCATCCATGACTTATATTATCAAAACAGGGCCTCTTCAGATCTTTTCTAGACATAGTTATCACATTTATTCACCAATAATATACTTTCTAACCAAAACTATTACACTTAGATTTTTACAGCGATGGTAAAACTCAATAAAATATAGATATCAAGCTGCAGATTTTTTATCAAGCAGCTGGAATATGGCAAGATAGGACCAGAACACGCAAACCGCTTGTGTCTACTGATGGTCTCACCACCCCAAATGCCAGTCCCATTGAAACACATGTAAACTGCCTCAATTCCGCAGGCCGATTTCACCATTTCTCACCCTATTAGATATTTAGTGTGACAAATCAGGATAAAGCTTGAGATGTCCTTGTTTGAAAACAGGCCCGCTATGGGTATGCTTACCAGACAGATTTTGAGCTACGCCCCCTGGAGTGTAAAAAGGTCAATACTGTTAAAATTGGGCTATAATCCGTGCTCTCTTTCACAGAACAGACACACATCATTTTAACCCACTGTATCCCTGTGAGGTTATCATGAAACAGTTATATCTGATATCCTTGACAAAGAAGATAACGTTGGCTTATTAAATATTTACAAAATTATTACTTCTTTGTATTTTATTTTGTTTCAATAGAGGTTGGAACAGCCGCATTAAAATATTTTGTGTGATGATTCCATCATTAGTAGACACGCAATGCCAATTAAACTCGTATTGTGTTATACAACATAGAAGCTATTTGAGAAATTGGTAACCCTACGAATACACACAGTGGTGAACTCTTTTAGATGGTAGATATGCTTGATATGCTTCAATTAATATTTCCAATATTTGTAATACACAAAAGAATACACGTTAGATATATGCTTAATATGATGTATAACAAAGTATATTAACAGTAAATTTGCCTTTGCATTGGCGAGTTAAAATAATTTTCACACGTTTTTAAAACGTGTATTTTATTTTTGGATGGAAATATTTATTACCTTGTTGAGTTTTACACCTTACAAGTGCTCGGTATAATGTGAGCTTTATTCTTGGCCTGTTTCGCAATGACAACAGTATATATTTTTTAATTATTTAACGTTTTTCTCTTGTAGATAGTTACCCTATACGAATACCTGGCATGTGTGTAACCTTACGAATGACAATATAATTAGTCTCTGTTGGCTCTTCTAAATTGTATAATTTCCCGATACGTTACCTTGCCTATATTATACAATGGTATCACAGGTGTATTCAGAGAAAAGAGCTTGTGTTAATCTGTAGTAGTATTCGTTTTATAGAGCATGAAAGCGCATTCGTATGGTTACAATAACGCACTTTAAATTATTGCACCTATTTTGCTAGTAGCAACATTATTTTGTGGACATGCTCCACAATGAATTCGGTTCATCAAATAAATAGCTAGCACAGTTCATGGCATAGATATAATGTGTAAAATATTTATATTGTGCAATGTTGATTTACTCAGATATCATAACACAAGCTGTATTCGTAGGGTTACACGAGGTTTAAATAAAAAAAAAATATGAATTAAAAAAATTTAAATTTACAAAAGCAAAAAAAAGTGTTGGCTATTGATTAGGTGCAGGTGCGGCGCTTCAGAATGCGTAATATAAAGGCGCTGTTTATTTTTATTATTGAGAAAATGAACTTTTTCAAAATAAGGTCCAAATGCATCACTTTCGTGGGAATCGATCATATGTCTGTGTGAAACAATTTTGTGCCCCATAAAATGATACGAAAAATAAAAAATTATGATCACCAAAGGACAGATACAAAATATGTAACAACATTTATAACTACATGTACTTTTAATCACCTTTTGTATGTAAGTTATTTTATCTCATATTAACACTATCCATGTCATTATGTTATCAGTGGTTATATCTATGATAATATTACAAGTTTACCATATTAGCAGAATAGTACCGGGTGGCTGCTGCATATAAATATAAGTATAAGTCTACCATAATCATTTGAACTATTATCCAACAGAAAACTGATCGAAGTAAGTCGACTTATTCATTTACACACTTGGTCTGTATATTGGAACAAAATACCCCTAAAATTTAAGTGATGAAAGTATATTACAAATTATGAAATTAACTGATTAATGCACATATGGACTAGACTGGGCTAGAAAAATCTTCTGAGGGTGGTGAGCCGCTTCTGCATAATCATGATAATCGGATAGTTGTATACGACTCCACCCCCCCCCCCCCCAATAGAGAAAATTAATTGAAAAGATTAAAAAAATTAAATGACGTCTGTAAGGTATATAGATGGCACAACTGCCTACCAACAAATTTTCAAAGCATACTGTAAATGAAAACTGTCACTGACGTGACTGGTACACATTTTCATACTTGGATCAAGTTAGATGTGTCAGTTAGCCTGAGCACCATCCATGTGACCACATGTGACTTAATGAGTTAGTATTCTAGAGCACCACCAAGTACTTAATGTGTCAGTTTTAATGCAAAATCCATTTGATCTTCCAGTATTTATTGTCAGTATTTCAAAGCATCATCTCTGTGACCCTGCAGTACTTAATGGGAAAAATCAATGTGACCCTCTAGTACTTAATGTGTAAGTATTCCAGAACATAATCCATAAGGCATCTTACCCTGTGTACTTACTATAACTATAAGTATTTCTGAGCGCTGTACACATCATCTCTGTTACCCTGCTGTAGTTAGGTATCAGTGATGCAGAGCTGTATCGATGTGACCCTCTAGTACTTAATGTGTCAATGATACAGAGCAAAATCCATATGACCCTAGTACTTAATGTGTCAGTGATTCAGAGAAAAGTCCATGTGACCCTGGTACTTAATGTGTCAGTGATTCACAAAATCCATGTGAACCTCTAGTACTTATTTTGTCAATGATACAGAGCAAAATCCATGTGACCCTAGTACTTAATGTGTCAATAATACAGAGTAAAATACATGTGACCCTTTAGCACTTCATGTGTCAGTCACACCATTGATTCTGTAGTTAGCTACACATCAATGGTCACACAGAGAAAAATACATGTGAACCCTAGTACTTACTTTATAAGTGACCCTCTAGCCATTTTTTCGAGGCTTTTACGTAAACATGTATATCGAAATTCTTACATTTGCCGTTGACAAATGAAAGGAAATGAAATGAATAGGCTTGTAGGCTACCTTTGTGCACTTATAGGCTAAACCGGCCCAGGAGAACCTCTGAGGATGGTGAAATGAGTGAGGTGACACTGCCCTTCAGACACAGGATTCAAAATTCGAGTCCTGGCGGTCTGAGGCCGAGCACGCTACCTCTCCGTCAAAGAGACTCTCCACAATATTAAATCTTTACGAGTGAGCGGAGAAGAAACATTTTGTTTCTTTGAAACTTGAAGGCCAGAGTGGGGTTCGAACCCGCGATCTCCGACTTTCCAAGCATGCAGCTTTAACCACAGCATCATGGCCCACGCCCTTGTCGTTGACAGCGCCGTCATATCATGCATATGTGCGAAGGCTGTTACATTTAGCGTTCTTACATTTATCGGAATTCTTACATTTAGCGGTGTCACATACGTTATTATGTGCTATGATAAGATATACAGTTTTGCGCATGAACTGTTATCATATGCTGTTTTATACATGACAGTATCCAGTCTCCACGCGCGACAATATCCATAAGTTAAAACACATCACTACATTATTTTCTTTGTTTGACCACGACATTCCAAGCCGGGAATGGAGAGTTTTTGTTGTTCATGTACAGACCAGTTATCATGGTAGGCCTAATGGTGCCATAATCAGTCAGGTGTGACCGAGCTGTTGATCATTATTTATTATAATGGGTCCTCATTATGGTCGGCTGTGTTTTAGGTCAGTTAAAACCCTCGGAGCTCTACATTCTTAGCTGTGGAAAAGGCCTCGGCTAAGAATGTAGAGCTCCTATGTATATAGAGTGGACAGAAGCTAACCCTTCAACCGCTAAGGCGTTTTCAATCCATTTTACTACCTCATCAAATCACTAAACATATTTGGGAATGAACTGTGTGTTTAAACATAAAGATTTGTAAATGTTTCGTCTAAAATTTAATAACTGTCACTAATTTTCACCCACTTGAAGTGTGACCCACAACTTCAAGTGCATGGTGAAAATGTAAAATCAATTAATTTAGTGGTTTAAGGGTTAACATATTTCAGGTTATATAAGGGAAGCAATACACTCTTTTCCTGCCAGAGACGCCCGAGGGGTTCTATGTTCTTAGCACAGCTAAGAATGGAGAACCCCGACGGACTTAACTGACTTAAAACACACCCGACCAAAAATAAGGATCCCTCATAATCAACAGCTCGGCCACATCTGACTGATTATCTGATTATAGAACCATTAGCCATACCACGATAATAATTGGTTTCGTACTTGGTCAACAATAACTCTTCATTCCCGGCTTAGAATGTCGTGGTCGGGAAAAGAAGATCATGTAGTGTGTGTTTTGAAAATACTTAGAGCTCTACAAAACGGTATGACATATCTGTAGCATTACTAGTTTTTCGACATCTGTTTGGCACACCTATGACCACGTGGCAAAAGCTGAGCTGAGGTGATGTCACAGTAATTTATGTACAATAGCAAATCCATCTTATACCGATTACATGGGTCGGTAAGTCGGTAAGTATAGTCAATTAATAATCATATTTTACATGTAACGGGTAGGACAGGCTTTTTTAAAAAGTATTATTTTTCAGGTGATTTTCGGGGATGTATCTATCACAAAAGGACAAGACGTGGAAAAAGAGCTTGAAGCAAAATACGGTGCTGAAAACGTAACGTTCAAACCATGTGATATACGTAAAGACGATGACGTCACAGGTGGGCTGGATCATTGTGTGTGTTCCCAGCAGACATGAGACGTTGGCCCAACGTTCGTTCACTGTTAGCCCACCGTCTACGACGTTGGGCCGAACAGTAAACCAACGTTGGGCCAACTTATCATGTTTGCTGGGTTAGATTCAGTGGTCTTGCCGCTGATGGTTTATGTTTTCTACCCTCTTTTTGCCGATGTATGGAATGGACTTATTAATCTCGACGATGCCTTTAATTGTTGTTTTTAAACTTTTTATTAACGCTGTATTTTAAAGGCGAAACGTGGTTTCAATCAACAAAAAATAAAAGTAAATGATTTCTATTGTGACAAATCCGAATAACGTGGACCGCTTTTGTGTATTTGTTGGGCCTCCTCCATCTTGAACCATCAGTTGAGTTGCGCAGGAACTATAGCCTACAACGCTGAAATATTTTTTTTATAAACCATGCGGACCAAGTGAAATGCCACACAAATTGAATAAAATAGTCTGTGGTAAATGCTCAGTTTATGTATCTATTTCTCATATATATTATTTTCTCACTTTAATCCTTACAACGCTGTAATATTTTTGTGTAAACCATGGAGACCAAATTTTCAATCATCCTAAATGCCCTATTTAGCTCTTTCTGCTTCATTTGAATATATATGTTATGGGTCTACCGCCTTTATAAATATTCTACTCTTTAGGCAACATGAAAATTTTAATTATAAATAATTGTAGATTTGAAAATGAACTATTAAATTTGGATTTTACAGAGGTTATGTATTGAAAAGCTCTAGAATAAGAAGGAATATGGGTGTGATCAAGTTATAAATGCATTTTAAAAGAATTCTGTGAATTTTATGATGCCCATATTTTTTAAACTTTTCAATTTGATACTTAAAACCGATATTTTTTCAGAAAAAAATATTTACATCAGTTATCAATCGCAGAGTGTCTATGTATTTGTGGTCATCAGATGTTTTTAATAATAATATAGTATTGTGTTATAATTATGGGATGTTTAAAAAAATCTAAAAATGGAAACAAATGTGTTAAAATTGCCAGTGTCGTCCAGAATTTCATCACCTAAATTTAGAGTCTCGAATCATAAATCAAGTATATAGAGAGGTAGATATGAAAATTTGAAGCGTAGTGAGAGAAAATGTACTGTGTGTCATGCATTAGAGGGTGAATTTTATTTTTTGTTTCAGTGCAGTATTTTTAAAGATGAGCGGAAGTTACTTTTGCCAAATTAGAATTGGTCTAATTTCAGCACAGAAAAATAACATTATTGTCTAGCTCAAATTATAAAAACAATGTAAATTAACGAAATTTGTTACCATAATAATGTCTCACTTTAGATCACTTAAAAAAAGTTGTTGTTTTATTTTGAAGATGTGTTAAAATAATTTAAAAAGTACATTTTAAAATCTGTATTTAATAATTAATCTTTGTGGTATTATGTTCACCATCACACATCAGTATTATTATATATTTTTTTTATATACAACCTCACCTACCCAAATGAAGATACTGTTATTTATTTATTTTAGTTATGATATGTTTTTGTACACAATGATGTATCTTTGGGGACTGGAGTGTAATAAAGAGTTCAGAGCTCGTAGTTCAGTGCGAGGCTCGTCTTTAAACGTCAAATTCTGAAGTCGATCCCCGCGCTGAAAGGGTTATAGAGACTTGTCTGGATAAGATGTCCTCATCACTTCAGTTACTGTGTGTTCTTGTTCAATATCAAGTCATCTACCATTTAGCCTAATATGCATCGTCTCATTGCTTATGAAATATAGTCCATTTTTCACCACTGATTGTATGCTGTGTTGTTGTAGCCTTGTTTGATGACTGTATACGTATTTATGGACAACCGGGCATACTCTGCTGTGTGGCAGGCATCATAGACGAGGAGAGCTGGACAAATACAGTAGAAGTTAACCTGGTGAGATGATAAATATAGACTCAAGACTCGACATAAAATAGATTCAATATAAAATAAGAAACTATAATTAAATAGGGCCTACACAATGAGACCCCTATTAGGACAATATGTTCTTATGCGGGACACCCTGAATAACACCAGATAACCTCTAAATTAAAGGGACTGGCCCAGGCTAAAATAATAAAAAAATCGGTGATTTTCTTTCGGGTTCTTAATATGACCATATGATGTAAACATGTACATAGACTAGAACTGCAATTTTTTATAATTTTTGTGCTTCGCATTCACCAGTTAGGCTAGATATAGGGACGAAATTCCTGATTTCTAATGATTGAAAACCATATAAAAAATAGGAAATGCGAGAATTTCGTCTTTATATCTAGTCTAACTGATGAATACGCAGCACAAAAAATTTAAAAAAAAATTAGTTCTAGTCTATGTACATGTTTACATCATATGGTCATATTAAGAACCCGCAATAAAATAACCGATTTTTTGATGATTTTAGCCTGGGCCAGTCCCTTTAATAGAACTTTAACATGTTTAATATATGCATCAGTTCCAGCCATCTGGGTTTCCTGGGATTAACTACACCTATAATCATTATAATAATAAACATGGTAAATAAACAAAACAAATAAGCGGTAAATAAATATTTATTTAAACCTATTAAACCAAACATGGAATCTGTTGATGTAACATGGAAATGAAAAATCATCTACAACCCCATCAACTTATATTTTTCCCCAGGTGAATAAACTGTTTACAAAGTAAACTTTATTAAATGCTGGGCAGTGGTCAAGACTTTACACTTTACAGATACATAAAAATATTGTTTTTCGTCTACCATTATATTAAACTGTTAAAAGGCACCAGAAAGCTGACCAAAACAATTTCATCATTATAAACGCGGTTATTGGTTAAAAAATGAAGGTTTTATGATCGCAAATTTTGCAAAATATTTTGAATTTATTTGTAGAGGTGCCTATTGAAAAGCCTCCATACCAGGACCACGTGACGCTGAACCACTGCTGCTTTGATGTTGATACGATGCTGGCCCAACCTCAAACCAACAGTGTGTCAACTTTTCGTGTTTACTGGTCAGGATCTGACGTCTACAGACGTTATAAGGGGCTGTCACACTGTCACGATCTGTGAGGTAGACCCCCTCACGACCCAGAATATCGGTCAAAACGGGACGCGGTCTTGGCGCAATCTACTACGAACGTGTACATCGTATGAGGGACATGTGGGGAACGTTATAGAACTTGAGGGGCTCGGGAAGATCCTGACAGAACGTCAGACCTCGCCGATTGTTTTGGACATGTTCAAAACAATCGGCGAGGTCGTGCTGTCAGCCCTGAACGGGGTGGGGACGCAGTGTGGTCGACGCACGAGCGTGACGACAACTACTTTGTCGTGTGGAGGACGTGGTTGTCGTCGGCAGGATCGGTTTGAGAACGTGATACACGTATCGGTATCGGGACTGTACCTCGAACAAGAGTCTCCCACGACTATCGCACGTGTAAGCAGTTCCTATCACGACCTTAACACGTTGCCAGCAAGATTGTCTGCTGTCATATCCCGTCCTCAGCCGTACTGACCAAGTCCTTCCGAGTCTGTCACGTCTATGCTGAGATGCCCACACGGATATTGTAGTCTGCTACACGTTTGTTGCACGTTCATCTAGTCTCCACTACGATCTTGATAGTTGTAGCTAGGTCCTGCTCACGATCACATAAAAAATGGTATAAGTACCCGCTGAGCTCTATCCAGGCCCATCAGCTCCAGCCATTTCAACAGCTAACATGGTTGCTGCTGAAAGATTGAGAGTGATTAACAATTTAACGCACCTTTACTAATTGATGATGCAGAGAATGATGATGCCCAGAATGATCTTGCACTGGCCCTTTTCTCTATAAATAAGAGAAAGAGAAGACGTTTTATTTGTCTTTTCCAATTTAAAACCAGACTTGGACCTTCCTTTCCCATGTTAACTGCCAGAGAAGAAGTGAAACAAGCCTTATTTGTCCCCTATTTATAGAGGTGGTGCTGTTGCATTATTTCCGGGATGACCTTTTTTCGAGCTGCTAGCACGCCTGACAAACGTACTAGCAACGTCTTAACAACGCCATGGACGTGCTTTGAGCGTGTGAGGAACGTGGTGGACGTGTAGCTGACGTGTAGCTGACGTGTAGCAGACCGGATGGTCGTTGTGGGGACGGGGTAAGAACGCCACTACCAGCCACGTGTGCACTACGTTCATCAAGTTCAAACCGCACTAGGTCGGGATGAACATGACATTGACGTTGTAGAAATGTGTTTTAAGACTAAATACCCCATCCTTCTCACGTTTCGATAAATTTGTGGGAACTGGGACAACGTGTGGTGATCTACTTGACATATCGTGACAGTGTGACAGCCCCTTTAGATTCTGACGTCTAAAGGCAGTCCTCGCACTGAAATAATTAAATAAATTATAATGGCCGTATACCATATAGACCCATAACATAGGTATTCAAATGCAGCGATAAGACATTTATGATGATTTCAAATTGCAAAGAAACACTTTGCTTTCCATAGTTTATACAAAAGTATTTCAGCGTTGTAAGGGCTAAGGCCGATTTACCAAATATTTGTTTATGCTTTTTCTCCAACGAGTATGCAATGTTACTTTTGAATTTGTAGAATGGTACAATTCGCTGTTGTTATGCTGGTATTCGTCACATGAGTAAAGAGAACGGTCACAATGGAGGAGTGGTGGTCATGATTGGTTCAGTAGCAGGTAACACGTCCATCATTTTAATTCTTTTAATTCCAATATAATATTAACCCTTAAAGCGCTGAAATATATTTTTATAAACCATGAAGACTAAGTTTGTTTTCGATTTGAAATCATCATACATGGCTTTGTTAGCTCTTTGCACTTCATGTTATGGGTCTACGGTCATTATAAATCTCTTTACTCTTTCAGTACGCGGATGGACTTTAGATCTACAGACGTCAGATTCTGACGTCTAAAGTCCATTCTCGCGCTGTAGGGGTTAACCGTACAGAAATAAAGATTTATTTTTATCAATGATTTCAATGAATACAGTCCTGCTCTTTTTCTAAAGCATAGATAAACGCTAGATAAAACTTACCAACGACAATTATCATTACCTGATTACTGCCGCTATTACTTGAAGCCCTAAATTATACAAATGAATGATAAATATAAAATTGCGTTAAACAATTCCAGCTTTTATGAATTGAAAAGTAGAAACAAATCAGAAGTACAAGATTTTATTAAACTGGTAATTTTTTCTTCTTTTTCAGCTTATGGACTGATACCATTTATGCCTGTGTATTGTGCCACCAAGGCGGGGATCATAGCAATAGCCAGAAATTATGCCGTATGTATTATGTGTATCACCCTTATATTAAATGTTTACTATTGTAACTGTGGAATTACATTAGCATGGGCGGATCCAGAGGGTTTTCCATGGTATACTGTAGATCTGGTAATATTCGCGATGTTTTAATTTACGCGAATTTCACGAGTATGACAAAGGCGCGAATTCAAGGCTCTCGCGAAAATTATTATTATTATAGCGCTACTAAAGAAAAAGGGAAATTCGCGAACCCTAAACTTCGTGAAAAGTCACAAAATCTGAAATTCGCGAAAATTTTAACGCGCGAAAATTATCTGATTTACAGTATATACTGTAAGATAATCTAACTTTATGTGTGGTTTTACTCACTGACAAACATAATTTGTCTCATGTTCCTTTTATTTTATTTTTAACCTTTGTCTCGCTAGGACAGTGATTCTTTTCCATGTAGTTTCGAAACAAATAAAGCGTCACTGGAATCAACAATATACATGATATAGCTTGTGGAACATGTTCAGTTAATTCAATCATTTTATTTTGGAGATGTTTATTTTGATAAATAGAGATTTTTTTTATTTGAATCTAGACATTCCCTCATGACGATGATGATGGCTAATTATTTTAGTAACATTAACGCTTTGTCCACCAAGTTATCTTAACACTTTACGTTCTCACGATGTATTGAGGCATCATTTTACATCACTGTATAGGCCTACAGATCTAATTTTCCTACAACTAGGGGTTTTATGATGAAAATTTCCTTGAAACTGTTTTACCAATACATGACAATTTTCTTTGATTTTTCACCCACTTCAAGTCATCTTCATCCACTCAGACTACAAGTCGAGAATTGGATGAGATGACAATGGTAAATTCAGGCTCGAAAGGGTTAATTAATTTTCACCCATTTGAAGTTGTGTTTAGCGACTCACAACTTCAAGTGAGTGAAAATTACTCACATTATATTTAATTTGAGACCCAACATTGTCAAGTGGGTGGGTGGGTGGGTGGGTAGGTAGGTAGGTAGGTAGGTAGGTAGGTAGGTAGGTAGGTAGGTAGGTAGGTAGGTAGGTAGGTAGGTAGGTAGGTAGGTAGGTAGGTAGGTAGGTAGGTAGGTAGGTGAGTGGGTAGGTAGGTAGGTAGGTAGGTTGGTAGGTAGGTAGGTAGGTAGGTAGGTTGGTAGGTAGGTAGGTAGGTAGGTAGGTAAAATAAAAAAACATAACTGATGAATATTTTATTTAACCCTGATGCATATTTTATTTAACCTGTGCTTCTTTTAGTATATAATGTCGTTTGATTTTAAAATGTTTAAGTTAACTTAGCATGCATATTTTACCGAACTAATCCTGCTATATAGTCTTGTACATATGTTCTTTTTAATTTTAATAGACTTACCGTCGTCAATAAATATCTATCATAACATAGTAAATATTCCCACATGTGTTTAAAAACGCATATTTTAACATTTGAAGCAGTTTCTATTATTTGTGTAATTATGTTCATTACTCATTTCAACTTTATTAAAGCAAAGTTAAATAGTTAAAGGTATCGATATTCGGTCCCAATCTTTGACCTTCGATCAAACTCTGTTTTTTCGGAGATATGAACATTTCGGTAAGGACATACGTATATAATATAAAGCATGATCGACCCTGAGATTTTGACGTCCAGCCAGCTTGTGACATTCGAGAATTCTAAGATGTTATCACAAGTTAAATGTCAGAACACCTTAAAATATGCCAACGTCTATTGACAAAGTACTGTGTAAAAACGCAAGCGTATAGCATTGAACTTTTGCACAGTAACCAATTAAAACATTCAGGCAGTTCAAACATGCACGCCGTTCTTGGAAATGTTTTTGTAAGCACGATGCCACCACGACCATTTAACCATTTAACATTTAATGTGGCCCACAACCAAATGGTTAGCAGATGAGGGCTATTCCATGAGAACGTTTGAACACGGAAAGCACGATGCAGATCATAGGAAACTTCGTTTTCGCTATATATTGCGAAAACACATTAAATTTCATGAGTAATGGCTGAGGTTGTTTAAATCTTTCTTATAAATGTACCTATTTTATATTGAAACTTTTTCTTTGGTAATACATTTTTATTAGACTATATGTGCCATAATAATGTTTTTTTTCTACATAACACTTATAAATCGGCATTCTGGTTGAATATCCACATGTGAGGTCTCAATGAGTGACATACCTCCAAATGAAATGAATCGGGCTTTAGGCCACCTTTGTGCTAAACTGGGCCAGGAGAACCTCCTGAGGATGGTGAGATGATTGAGATGACACTGTCCTCCAGACACAGGATTCGAAATTCGAGCCCTGACGGTCTGAGGCCGAGCACGCTACCTCTCGGTCACGGAGGCTCCCCACAATACTGACTTTCACACGTGGATGGGGAAGAAACATTTTTGTTTCTTTCAAACCGCCGAGACCGGAAACCGAACCCCGAACTCTGGCGTGAAAGGCAGCTGTGCTAAGCATTACCCTAGGGCCCCGACGTAGGCCTACCTCCAGCTATGAAGTTGGAAGTTATAATTCCTGTAGCTTTATGTACAGTATTACAAAAAATCCTACTCACCTTTGTAAAAAATGAATGACATTTCAAGATAACCACTTTTATTATAATATTTGGTTTGTCACATAGTAGCTTAACCAAATTGTGATGTCAGCAGTGAAATGGTTCAGATGCTGATTTCGTTTTTTCTTTGCTCCTTTCACGTAAAAATCCTTGATCTTATAGCTGTAGCATTATGTTATGTTATATTTTTTAATGAAAAATATCAGGAACCGATTCTCTGAGGTCTGAATTGGTCTAACATTGTGAAAATGTTATACAAATGTTTTTGTGTTTGCTGGGTGGTCACCAAGTGAAAGCCGGTAGTGTGAGGCACTGGTCACCAGGTGGTAGTTGGCTTTACGTGTTTGGTCCACCGGTCACCAGGTGGTAGTTGGCTCTACTCATTTGGTGCGCTGGTCACCAGGCAGCAGTTTACTATATAGGCCCTACTTGTGTGTGTTTATTTTTGTTCCTACTACTATTCTCCATGTAGGCCTACTCTTCCTCACCATTATTCATTTTATTTCAATATTAGAAAATCAAATCAGCATTCATAAAAACATAACCAATGATGCGTCCTCAATATGAGAACACAGATAAAGACTATCACATAGTTTTTAAACTATCATAATCAGACGTTTCTGAGGTCTGAAAGTAATAATTCTGTGAATAGCATAAAAAGGACTGTACCTCTGAATACCATTGACTCATTATTTTTGATTTCACTACTACTAAGCATTGTTGCACATTTTCGTTGTGAAAATGTGATGCAAATTATCTGAATGTTCTCTATCACAATGATAACCCTAAGATGCCCACACTGTTACCTGAGTCACTGTGCCCCATACATATCACTGTCTCACCTACCATTGCCTACGATTCAAATCATAGAAAAATGCTAAAATATCACCACGAGTACACTCTGTACATGTAATTACAATGATATCGCAACCTCAACCCTCACAACGCTGAATTATTATGTTTCAACCACTAAAAGTTTTTTTTTCAATTTGAAACCATCATAAATGGCTCAGTTAGCTCATTCCGGTTCATTTGAACACCTATTTTACGGGTCTACGGACGTTAGAAATATTTTAATTCTTTCAGTGCGGGGACCGTCTCTATACATCAGAATCTGACGTCTACAGACGTCACATTCTTACGTATAAAGATGGTCCCCGCACTGCAAGGGTGAGATCTTAATTTTCTCCCCGGTAGAAAAAATTCTAACTAATTTTATCTCATTTCTATTAAAAGTGTTTATATCCTATTATACACTGTTGGCCGTTAGTGTTAGAAGCTGCTATCCTGCATGTTATATTTAGTAGATGGCTGACGTCATAGTACCCCCACTTTTACTTCGTAGTAAGCTTGTGATTGGTCGGCTGTCCTGTAAAAGGTCTCCATCGGCTGGCGCAGATGTGTACACATCTCATGGAGGGGGGGGGGGGGTGGTGGGTGAAGCATACATGTACACCTGTGCCTTTTGAGAAATGAAATGAAATGAATCGGGCTTTAGGCCAACTTTGTGCACATATAGGCTAAACTGGGCCAGGAGAACCTCCTGAGGATGGTGAGATGAATAAGATGATACTGTCCTCCAGACACAGGATTCGAAATTCGAGTCCTGGCGGTCTGTGGCCGAGCACGCTACCTCTCGTTCAGAGAGGTTCCCCACAATACTGAGTGTCGGCCTTTTGAGACGCACATGTGTCTGTCTGGGACTATTCACAGTGCTCTGTGTGATATTAGTATTAATATTATATTCTAATGGAAGTAAATTAAGGTTAAGATAACTTCAGTCTTGATGTATTTAGTGGGATATATTTTAGTTTTTTATTTGTATGTGACATGGTTTCCAGGTATACAATTCTATTAATGGTACAAACATCTTAATCATGTCTTGATTGTGTACAACTTGTCCTCATTTTTGTATTACAGAGCCCTTTACATTATGTGCCCAGTGGTGTGCAATTCTCTGTGGTGTGTCCCAGTTTAGTTGACACACCTATGGGTTTAGAGGTGCCCAATGACCAATACAAAGTAGTAAGAACGGAGGATTTAAGGAAGATAGTAGCACACAACAGGGGGAATCCCTTAAGGTAAGTCTTTTCCTGCAAAGACAAGATGTTGGCTCAATGTTTGATGAATGTGGGGCAACGTTAAACAAACAATATGTTAACGTTTCTTTTTTGCTAGGTTGATTCGTGGACGGTCTATATCAACCGCGCTCTTTCATTTTTACATATTTCCTATTACCATATATCTTTACGATTAATAATAAAACTAATTTAAATGCCATACCACGAAAATTACCAGCTTAACACATATAAAAAACACACATAATTACAAATAAAATTGGGGGCACAGGTCGTTTTGATACCCTAAATGTTGTACTTGTTTTTTTTATCGTATCCAGGCCCGAGTATGTGGCCCGTGCTGTACTAGGTTGCACTGACAAACCGGAACTGAACGGAAAGATCCTAGAAGTACTAACTGCTGACGGTGTGGAAGTGACAAAGCTGGTGCATTTCAAGGATCCAGAAACGTCCCCTTTTTCATTGGACTAATAACCATTCAACCCTTATCCTGCTAAGTTAATTTATTTATATTTGTGTCTCGCGACACACAACCTCAAGTGGTTGAAAAATACTCTTTATTTGTTTAATTTAAGGTCAAACATTAACAAATATTGATGCTTAAACAAAATAATTTATTTAAATTTTCAACCACTTGAGGTTCTGTCTCTACCGCAACACACAACCTCAAGTCGTTGAAAATAAATCTTTCTTTGTTTAATTTGAGACGAAACATCAATAAATATAGATGTTTAAACAGTCATTTCATTCCAAATAACAGTGCTTCAATCGGCTGATAAAACAGATTAAAAGACGACGTGATTAGCAGGCAAAGGGTGTAGGCCCTACCCTGTAGACATTACATTACACAGACATGTAGATATTATCGTCTTATATAATAATTATTTGTATTAATTAAAGTATAAATATATTCTCCGGGGAGATAATTTACTCGTGGGGGCTGACAAAAGGATGTATGCTATCTGTCCAGCCCCTAACCAAGTGTACTATTATTTTATTATACAATATTACTGTATTTTTTTGTAATATATCTTTCTTTGTTAAATGATATTACTGTAATATGTACACTAAATAAACAATTATATATGATGATATTTATGTTTAAAATTAAACAGTAGTCGTTTTAAATATCTGATCACAGTGGCGGATTCAACATTTCACTGACGGGGGGGGGTATAATTGTTTTAACTACACCATACCTGGCACAGCTGGCTGGCTGTAGCGCGAGTTTTGTATGATATATGGTACTTTTTGTGTTTTCGGGTGGGGGACTCCGTATACTACATTTCGGCGCGCCCTCTGAATCCACCACTTCAGCTCAGCGCTGGCCTCGCCGTAGTCCGAGCTTGACGTGAACTGCATGGTTCAACGTCAGAGATGGACAGCATAGCAAAAGCTGTGGTTTACTATGCTGGTGGTCAGTGTACGCCGAGACCAAAAATTTCATGAAAAATGTGAGGGTAGCCCTATTTAGATGATTAATTCACCTATAAAGCCAGTGGTTTGAGTCCCCACGTTAAGGCATTATTCTAATGAGATGTAAATCTGTCATTACAGAATGATAGAAAAATAATTTACCAAACAATGACGCAGTAATTCATTGCGCAATCGATCGTTCGCGCACCGGATTTTGGGGGCACAACTTTACGAATGGCAATGATTACAGACTCTGTATCGCACACAGAGTCGGTTATTACGAACTAGCCTCGACGTGTCTAGACCTGAGCTGAGCAGAAATCAGAAATCAAAGATGTTTTATTCGACGTTAGACCAACCTGGTACAAATGTTATACAAATGTTTTGTGTTTGCTCGGTACAAATAGTATGGATATAACCAGTGGTCAGATTGACATTTCAATTTCTGGACCAGACCTGACAATGTCACGTAGGCCCTATGTTTTTCCATATGTGTTCTTACCGTCGTCTATTGAATCTCATTATCGTACATTGTTAGATTATTTGATCCTCAAATAGCCTATTCTTTTCTAATCTAAAATTTCCCTAACCGAATTCTGTGCTATCGATAGTTATTTTGCGATCTTTTCGGGTCAGCGTGAAAACTTAGAGCAGTGTTGTATTACATTTTAGATGTTCAGTTCAAAAGTTGTGTCTCACTAAAGCTACTGTACTTCACGTGTAGATAAAGGTTCAGATGGTTTGCATTATTATCATGATTACTGAGGTATTAATAGAAAATATTTTAGAAGGTTTTGAATAAATACTACAGTAAAATAATGACAAATAATTCAGTAAAAACTTTTTTGTGTGGGTTGTTGTCTGCAATTTCTTTACAAAACACCTGCGTCTCTTTACCAGATGCATGTGTGCCAATTATTATTGTTATGCTTATTTTATTTTGAAAACAAGTTTTAGTACTGATATGCCAAACTGTTTTAATTGAACTTATCGGGAATTTGTACTATGAAATTACTATCCTGACATACAGTATATGCTCTGGTATAATGAGTGAATCAAGCCCAGCACGTACAAAACGCTGAAACAATTCTGTTTTAATGTTGGACCAGCGTCACAGACGGTGGCCCAACATTAAAGCAGTATTGATTTGGCATTTCGTACAAGTGAGTAATGTCTTGATAGCGTTGGCTCGCGCACTACACGATAAAAAACCCCAGTTTATTGCATCCCTCTCTTGGCCAAGAACTCACTCTTGTACAAAGTGTGATTTATGAGGTATTGCGTAATGAAATACAAACAGTGTAAGTACAAGGTCGATGATTCGAATTCAGATGCATTTATTTGAACAAAGAAGACATTGTAATAACTATTGACATAATTATAACAATGAATAGGGCCAGGAAACTCACAAATTCCCAATAAACACACCAAAACAAATTGAACCACCCACCCACTTCCTAGTTTTCCTCGGATTTTTTTGATTTTTTAAACTTGACAATGGTCGCTAGCATGTGAGCCACCTGATTGTTATTATTTATAAAGCAAAATAGATAAATGCAGACAGACAGACGGACAGACAAATATTTTATTACCATAAAAAAAAATCATTACAGACTTATTTGTACAATGAGCTACATGGAAGGAATTGATAATAAAGTGATAAATATAAATGTGTTTACCTTATTTTATCACTGCATAAGTTCAAATATCCTCAGGATTTTTTTGTAAGCACTTACTTAATTTGTTTTCACTCTTGTCCTGCTACGTCTGTATATACACAGTTTCAAGCATGTTGTATGTCTATAGAAATATCAGGTAACTAGATCAAATTGTTTTTTATACATGCTACGTTAATCAAATACTTCAATTTTGCAGTTGAACATTTTTTATAAATTGACATATTTTTCGTCATTTGAAGCTGGAATTTGCGTTAGCAATTCCAACTTCAAATGAATGAAAAATAAAAGCACATCATTCAGCAGGTTAGGCCTAACCCTCCCCCCATCCCATGGCGATATATTTGTCGTCAGACACTCAAATCGGTAGTACACTATTGACGCAAGTCGTGTGAATCACATGAACAGCGCGAATTCATATATAGAAATAGGAGAGTGTGCTGTTCTACCTTCTAAGCAAACACAATGTTGATTTAATGTTAGGCAACCGTCTTCAACGCTGGCCCAACAATAAATCGACATTGTGTGAGCGTCTTGTTTGCTGGCTTTGTCGGCAGTTGATAAATTCGTGGAGTTAGAGGGGCTGTGGTAAGGAGTTAGGTCTACTGGTGACTAGAGTGTGAAAGGATAGGGCACCAGATCTATATTTAGCATTGTGGCCACTGAACTATGAAAATTTTGCTGTGCTGTGATATTTTATGTTTCTTTGGCAACACCGACTTCAAATTATTGCAAAATAGTCCTATGTAAAAACAAGTGAGTTCTGGTATTTATAAGTTATAGTTGATGCTTTATCATAGATTTATATTAGGCCTGGGGCTGATTTGTGAAACCTGCTAAAACACGATTTCGTTGCACCCCCCACCCCCTTCGTTTGTTATTGTAGAAAAATATATCAATTTTATTATTCGAAACATTAACCAAAAATGTCGGGGTCCAAAAACCATAATTGAAACACTTTGATCACCATACACTAAAAAAATTCATAAAACTAGAAATAATATTATTCAGTCATAATTTTTTTTCTGAAATATACTATTTCATTAAACATTCAGCTAAAATACGCTAAACAAATGCATACATGCGCAACCATAAATAAACTAAAAATAAAACATTTGTGAAAGCTGTAAAAACTTCATTTTGATCAATTTTTGTTGTTGTTGTTTTTTTAATTTTTATTTTATTTTTTTGTAAGTTTGATTCCGCTGAATTCCTGCTAATGGTACAGTTTTAGACGAATATGTATTAAACATATATTATTTCTTGTTAAAGTTGATAGCATTAACACAAAATAAAAAGTTCCGAAATGTGTCATATTAAGTGTTTTGTGACTATACCCGAATGGATATATTTATTAATGAGGTTTCTTAGCGTCATTTTTAGCATTATATTTACCGGGCGGACAAAAGCACCAGATTTGATACACAGTTTTTCCAAGGGCAAATGATGAAATTTAGTCGTTGAGCCTTCTAATATTGGCTCTGCTTTTCCAGAAAATCCAAAATGGACGCCAAAATGAAAACATTTTTCGTCGCATTTCCCGGTAAATTATTTTCTCCATATACCTTTATATAAACCTAAGAAACCTTTCTAAGACATATAAGTTACTGCTGTTAGTTATTTGAAAGAAAAAGATCACATTAAACGTAATAACACTGTTTATTTTATTAATGTGAGCCCAAAATTGGTTGGCGTTCATTTCAGCATGTCCTATCACTTTCTAACCAGATAATTGCAATTACTTTTGTCATAACGTGAGCAGTGAAGCATCTTACATCAACTTTTTGTAAAAATAAGGACATAATAATAGCAAAAAAAATAAAAATAATAAAGTTATTACATTTTAAATCTGAAAATGAAATAACATGTTATCAAAAACTCTGAAATACATTGAAGTATGATGATGCTTTCGGATTGGACTCTAAGCTATTATACCAATGGCTTTGACACCATGAACACTTCTTCGGACACTGATACGGATTACCGCACCTCCGAGCTCGTTCTTCCGAGGCGTGAAGCACTATACAAGTAATTGAATTGAAAGGATATTCAATTGAATTTGTACCGTTATGTGCAGTTGACATTACAGTTTTGAATATATTTTTTTAAATATGTTATTATACAAACATAATGTTATAATTTAAAAAATGTTTATTTAAATATAAAACTGATATCTTTATTACAAAGCCCGAAAGTTTAAATTACACAAAGGTAAAATAAACAGCAAAATGTCTGGAATGCCCGGTATATGTCATAAAACCTGAAGATGCACTCCCTCCAGCAAAAGCTACATAAATAATTTGTAAGGATGTATTTTTTGGTTTACTTCCTTAGGTGGTGTCTATCATATTTTGTTTGAAATACATGATTTCAGTGATTATGATTCTGAATGTGTTCTGATATAACGCAACAAATTACCACCAAGCTTGCACAACAGCAGGACTGTTAATTATTATGTATGGAACAAGGAAGAGAGTTGTATTTACTCGTTTGAGGAAAGGCAAGAAGGCAAACATCATGAGCTTCATCAACTCTGACTCATGAACGACTGATTGTTCAATCAACTTATTCAACTTAGCCATTGTCGTAGCTTTATTAATATACTTCTAGAAGTAGAAGTGGCTCTGGCTAATTATAGGTCTACTTATTTGCATAAGATGATGTTGTAGCATTAGCAAGTCTTCGGTATTTTCACATTTTGTTAAAGCACAGCAATAAGCTATACTCATTCCTAATTAGTACTTAGTAAGTACACATAATATTATTATAAGGTAAAACAAGATTTATTTTGAACAAACTGTCACCAAACACATTTACCTGATAACTGCGGTACTGTTCTTGGCGATAACTAAAGACGAGAAGTAGAGAAACGAAATGACGGAGCAATGCCACACATGGATTACAAGCATTTTGGGTATTCCCAAATACAGTCTTGCATCAAAGTATCGATGATGGTAATACCATTTTTTCTTCACCTTCACCATTCTTCACCATTATTCACATATGAGGCATAAATTTCGGTCCCATCTTCTAGCAATATTATGTAAAGATGAGAATAACTACAATACACCCTCAGCAATTTCATTTTAAACATAAGTACATGAAGAGCAATCATAGTTCTGAATCTTAATTTTATTCAAGTTAACCATATTATCAAGTAAGATAAAAGATTGCAGGGTTGTATTCAGATCTTAACGAAAAAACAAACAATGCGGCTATATACGGGATTTTCCACAAATGTTACGGCTTACTGGTTGGGCAAATTTGTAATACTCACAAGTCAATCAACACCTGTTTCTTAAATATACAACAGGTTTTAAAAGACAATGTCCCTGGGAAATTCAGTAAATTTGCAAATTTTACTTTGATCGGCAACTTGATGATATTACTAGAATAAACATCAGGTGAGATATCTACATAGCATTGTACAGCCTACAAGATGTGGGCCAGGAAACGACGGATCAGGGTTCAAGATCTGCTAAATAATTGGTCAACCATTTGAGATGTGTTTATCCATGGTTCTGAGAACAAAAAGGCGATTTAGGCAGCTCTTTTTACATCCAATAAGTAATAATACTATATCGCATTCAAACCAAGCTGCACTATTTGTTCAATAAAAAAACACAATGCAGCAGCTTGGCACAACATTCAACATTTCCAAGCTGCTAAGAGAAAGAGAGCAAGCTGTATGTGCCATAAATTGGCATAAACAACAGCATAATGTCAACGAATTGAGATATTATCCATTTGAATCGCTCACAACAGATCCATCACGTCTGCCCTTATGTCAAGATGCTACATATAAACATATTATGCGTTCTAACAATCAAACTGCAATATGGCGCAGGATTTTACTTGGCCCCACAAGGACATGGTTGGAGGGTGAAAGTAAACAGCATTTCCATAGACACACCTGCCCTCAAACCTATTCTGGGGTGTCTGTAAGTGCAAAAGTTGCAAAGATAAAAGATGTACATGCTGTCGTAATAGCCTGAAGTGTACCAGTGCCTGTGGATGTAAATATATATGTGATAACGCGATAGAAGTTGATGCAACAAATGTGATCCAGGATTCTGATAATGATTCAGACTTTGAATAGAAGCCAGTTGGCTCACAAGTATAAGATGTCATACTACTAAGAATGAATTGCTCTACAATTTTTTACAATGTTAGTTCTATAATTAGCTATATGGGTATAAATACTTATAATTGTTATTTCTCTTTCATTTAAATATAAAACTACGATATTAAAATATGATATGGCGAAGAAAATAAAATAGACAAAAAAAATATATAAAAAAAAGTTCGCTACTGCATTAAATACTGTAAGTTGAGTACATTATATACCCCAATGTTTTGTTTATCGTTCTAAAACATAAATTTATATATTTGCGAACAATAAAAAAATAAATACGATCTACATACGTCTTTCTAAAGCTCAGTATAACTAAAGAAATCAAAGTTTAAAATTAGTAATTTTTCAAATAAAATTGTATTAAAATGCTTTATTTGTAAATTTCAAATTTTCTGTTTAATTTTGTTCAGATTTTGCAGCATCTACATAGCTGTCGTAGATATATTGGTCGACTTTTAAAACGATTTTTGTATCCTGAAGTATTATGCGAGACGATTTTCACATATTAATTGTCACAAGTTATTTTTGATGCTCTGGTGTTAAAAGGGTTAAAATGACATATTTTAGACACTTTAATTTTTGGTCAATGTTCCGAAATTTAAAGCTTATAAGTCCAGGAATAAGAAAAAAACATGAAACCTATGTCGCAGGGGGGGGGGGGTGCAGCGAATTTCTATTTTGTTTGGAAACAGCCCCAGGCCTGTATCAGAGTAAATATTTCTGTTTTTAGAAGTCAGACCTCTCTCTGTTGACTAGTTAACCCAGCTGGCACAGTACGTTGTCCCATTGCTGGTTTGATGTTGGACCAGCGTCACAGACGTTGGGCCAACAGCCAATAGGAATGTATGCAAAAGAGTTAATTCAGTTAATTAGGAAGGTTTCGTTCCAGTTTAGCCCAACACAACTGGTTTGGGGCTAGAATAAGAAGTACATTGGCAGCAACAGATAACAAATAATTAGTTACTATACGTATATTGGCAGTGCTAGCAATTAAACAATAAATACATCAATAAATAAGCAAACATGCAACAAGCAAGCAAGTAAACACATGTAAGTAAGTACATCAAAGAAGGGGGTGGGGCGCTTTGGTAGAGAGCCTGAAAGGTTCGCCAGTCTTGTAAGCGTTCCGAGTTCGAGCCCCGCTGATATCCTTCTTTCTCCCTTCTCGATGTTACTAGGCGATCATGTATATGGCGGCCTCGTCGGATTAACCCTTTCAATCCTGAATTTACCATTGTCATCTTCATCCACTACAAGCCGCGAATTGCTGTCGCAATTCTCGACTCGTAGTGGATGAAGATGATTTGATGTGGTTTGAAAATTAAAGAAAATTGCCATGTATTGGTAAATTAGTTTCATGGAAATTTCGTTCTAAAACCCTTTGTTGTAGGAAAATTAAGTCTGTTTTCAGGGATGTAAAATGATGCTTTAATGCATCGTGAGGACCTAAAGGGTTAAGGTTGAAACCAGTGTATCGACGTTAATTTCGCACAGGGCCCCACACTTCGTTGTAGGGTTAAACAAGAGAAGGGGACGTAGGTGGCGCTCTGGTAGAGCGCTTGATTTGTCTTAACCCTTTAAACCCTCACGATGCATTAAAGCATCATTCTACATCCCTGAAAACAGACTTAATTTTCCTACAACTAGGGGTTTTAGATTGAAAATTTCCATAAAAATGGTTTACCAATACATGGCAATTTTCTTCAATTTTTAAACCACTTCAAATCATCTTCATCCACTACTTGTAGTGGATGAGATGACAATGGCTCAATGGTACAAGGCGATCAAGTTAATGGCGGCCTCGTCGAGTTGAGTTGAAGCCAGTGTATCAACGTTAATTTCGTGCATCGAACCCTTAATCAGCACCGGAAGCAGAATATTTTATTCGATGCATTTTAACAAAATATGTGATGAGGTGCATTTATGCGATAATGGTACTTAAAGGGTTAAAGTGTGAAGATAAGACGTTTTGCACTTGGGCATTGCCATGATTAATATTCAATACTGCTGTGCAAAGGCAAAAAAAAGAAACTCCTTATTGGAAAAATAATCTGTTACAACTGTTTACGTTTGCTGGTTGACATAGTTCCCTACAGACACAAGACGTTGAATTAATGTTGGTTTAACGTTGACCAACGGTAAACCAACATTGATTCAACGTCTTGTGTTTGCTTGGTTATGCACGTGCATAAAACTCAACCTAAAAACTGTCATACGAGGCCCGTAATGAACAGATTCAATTGTCCAGCGGTATTTGGTTTGTGATCATATTCCGGCAGGGCTGACGCATGCGCTTACACGCGCAAATAGAGCACACGAGGTTTTATGACGCGCCAGGTCAAATCACAGTATCTAAACATACCCAGCAAATACGAGACGTTAACCCGGTGCTGGCTTAATGCTTGGCCAGCGTCGTAGACGGTGGGCCAACATCAAACCAGTACTGGGTAGTGTTTGCTGGCCAGGGAGACACTTGTTGCTCTGGCGTTTGTATTGAACACAATCAACCTGGTAAACCAGGCCATTGTCCCAATATTAGTTTGACGTTGGCCCACCGTCGTAGACGGTGCTCCAAACATTGTTCAACGTCTGTAGTTACAATAATGCCTTATTATGATGTTGTATAATTTAATTATTAACCATTAAATTGCTAATCACGACAATATCCGTTTTCAGCCTTATTTGACCTTCAAACAAGACGATTTGAAAGAGAAATGAGCATTGTTAGATTTAGCCCCAATGGCTGAAACAGGCTTCAGCCACAGATTGACCGCGTACAAAATCGTCGGACATTTCTTTGGAGGTCATATTTAAGACTTCCCCTCGAATAGTCAGGTCGAAAATAGTTTTTTTAGAATCAGTCACATTTCAGTTAAATGCTCGCATGCTCAGCTCGGAGGTCACACATTCATTAAAAAAGTTATGGACATGTTTCGGACCTTGGGGTCGAGATCGTTCTCACTCACCGTCATGTTGAATTTTTCGGGTAAAGCAAATACATCAATCCTCGGCCTCGGAGACGCTATGTTAGATTGGCATATTGTTTGAAACAAATTCTACATACATGAGTAATTTTCACCCACTTTAAATTATTAATAATGAGTTTATTCAAACATGCATATGCGTTTTTGTACATATATATAATATTTTAGCCTTCACAGTAATGATATTTTCGACTGAATATAATAATAAAATGCATATACGGTATCTAGGGGAATAGCTAAACACTAACTATCCCTTGTCTGACAGCCATCCACCTAATAAAATAAAAATATATTCTTTATAAATTTATTTAAAAAAAAGATGTACAATGTCGCAACTCAATTTAAAAGTAGCCTACAATTCAAGCAGAAACGACATAAAAACAATGAACAACATAACAGTGTTTCCTGAAAATGATTATTTAAATAGCCATCCAGAATTGGATCTGTGTCTTTCATAAATGATTGTATGTCTACATCTCTTCTAACCTTTGGTGGTAGAGAATTGTATAAGTAAACAATGCGATTAAACTAAACAAAACCTAATTTCTAAAACGTTTGCTGCTTTTATGAGTATAATATTAAATGGAAGCCAAGAACGTTCGATATGGTATTCCATCCCCATCAATCATAGAGTGACTCAGTCTGTCACATGACGACATCAGCCAATCATATCAGTCATTCATCTGGGGTTTTAAATGAGCGGGTAAAGTATCATACTTCGGCCGACGATAGTGTACACTGCACGCCAGCATGGGCACTGCTGTAGACTGAGTCAAGCACTGCATGGGAGTGTAACGATAGTGGTGCTTAAAGGGGGAGGGGGGGGGGTGGGTTCTGCAAGATTTAAAAGGAGGGCCACTGTCCATCATGGTATTTCTATACACAGATAAAGTGCCATAATAAGAATGTTAAAGGTGTATCACAAAATGTCTCCATAGAGTTGGGATTCAACATTCAACCCTTTAGCCGCCGGTGCCGTTTATATTCGTTTTTTACATTTTTTATTAGCATATCACATAATTATCACCTTTTTGTCACGTTTTATATTTAACAGGTTTAAAAACCTGTTAAAGATAAAAAGTCACATTAATCAGCAAGATTTGAAATTTGTTGACCTCCATTTTGTCAAATCCGAATAATTTTCACTCACTTGGAGTTGTGGATCGCGTCAGCGAGACACAACTTTAATTTGGTGGGTTAAAGGTTATTTGCTAAAACAGCACATTTGCCTCTACGAATCTAATATGGTTATTTTTCAATCTGGCTACGTTTGTCACGATAGAGGATTTTATCTTTGCTGACCGTGCTCTATCAAGTCTATTTTGCGTTTTTTATGTCACGAAAAAGATAAGTAAATGAAATTGCTAAATGTATTGAACCAAATATAATCGGAGTTTCCCTTCTCGTACATTTGGATCTACAATTTCATCTAATTTCGTTGTTTTCAATCAATCAGACCATCAATTAATCAATCGATCAATCAATCAATCAATCAATCAATCGATCGATCGATCGATCGATCGATCGATCGATCGGCCCAAGTCCCGTATTCTACCCCCTAATTTAAATAACAACTGAATGACGGCGGTGATTGGCCGACACTGTCATGTGACAGCTTGAACCACTCTCCGATTGGTCGTGGGTAGAATACAAGACTTGGACTATCAATCAATCAATCAATCAGTCAGTCAGTCAGTCAGTCAGTCAGTCAGTCGGTCAGTCAGTATTAAAAGATTAAATCACAGTAATTAAAGGGACTGGCCCAGGCTAAAATCATAAAAAAATCGGTGATTTTATTTTGGCTTCTTAATATGACCATATGATGTAAACATGTACATAGGCTAGAACTGCAAATTTTTATAATTTTTGTGCTGCGCATTCACCAGTGAGGCTAGATATTGAGACAAAATTCCTGATTTCTAATTATTGACAACCATGTCAAAAATAGGAAATACGGGAATTTTGTCTCTATATCTAGTCTAACTGGTGAATGCGCAGCACAAAAATTATAAAAATTTGCAGTTCTAGCCTATGTACATGTTTACATCATATGATTATATTAAGAACCCAAAATAAAATCACCGATTTTTTAATGATTTTAGCCTGGGCCAGTCCCTTTAAGAATGAGATGTATGCTTAAGCATCAACATTTGTAAATATTTGGTCTTAAATTAAACAAATATCTTTTGGAAGTTGTGGTTCGCAATAGCGAGAGATAACTTCAAGTGGGTGTAAATTTAAATTATTTAATTTAGCAGGTCAAGGGTCAATACTAGATTTGTTTATTCGAAAAATCTGGGTGCTGTACTATGTGCTGAAGTGATTCTCATTTAGAGTTGAATAAAAATTGTGAAATTGAGATGTTGCTGTATGATTTCACTGCTTAGGACACAACTGCTGACACAGCGGAGGGGGGGTATAGTGGGGCTTCCACCCCAGGCCAGACTGTTTACCCCGTGGCACTCTGCCGGGCTTCCGTCCTGGGTATTGGTGGATGCCACGCCGTGTCAAACCGCCCTCAGGGCCTACTGGTCAGCGTAGAGGGGTGGCTACACCCTAAATACCCCACAGTGGAGGCAGCTTAAAAAGTAATGCACAACTTTAGTTAGCATCTGTTTTTTTCTGTCACAGTGTGGTACACCACAGCCAGTTTAATTGTTGGATACATTGATTAAATTTGATCATTTTTCCATTGTAATTATCAGCTGTGAGCATTTAAATGAATTCACCCTCGACGTATAATTTTCTACTAAAGTACACATTCACTTGTAAAACATACACCGAAAATCACTTCCAACAGTACACACAGGAAACCACACACATTGTAATCATTGCTCAAATGCTGGGCCAGCATTGTAAGCCGTGGCGAAACATTAAAACAGCATCGGGCGAACGTATAATGCTCGCTGAACAGATAGATGAAAAGCTTACACGCATTTATTTTCACATTATATTCCAGTCGAAGTTTAAGTTGATTGAAGGTTTCACTAATTGCTACTGTTTCTGTATATGCTTCGCATAGTTACAGCTCTAGGCTGTAACTGGTGCCTGGTTAATTCACAAGGTTATTGTAAGTTTCAGCTGTAGGCATCAAGGGGTGTCTAGCTCGATGCTCTTTCTGAGCAGAGTAGCATAATTTCTGCAGCCTCTGCTCGGCAGTGGAGGTATCTACCCCCTCTCCTTCTACCACCCTACTCCATGACAACCTGTCAACTGCCATATCCAAGAAAACCCAATGTTGTTTTGATGTCGGGACAGCGTCGTAGACGCTGGACCAAAATTAAAATAATATTGGGTCAATGCCTTGTGTTTGCTCTGATTCAGATACAAACCAATTTGAAACTCTTAACTCTCGTATTACACTTTATCGGTTTATGTATCTACTTATTTCGTAGCTTTTAAAAAAAATTGGTTTTATGTCTCCGATTAGGCCTCCAATGGCTACTCGAGATATATTTACTCGAGATATATTTACTCGAGATATATCAAATCTTGATATCTATGAAAATACTTTGCTGCAGATTTCAGCTAAGTATCTTTATCCCAAATTATGAATTATCCTGTGTATTAGTATTTTTTAATATGAATACAACCTTGGTGCGGTATGTTAATATGCTATGGCATTTGCCTACTCACCGATACATAAAAACAACCGGCGATTAGGAATAGCTACCATCAAATAAATCAGAAGCCATTTGTGAACCACTAAAAATGTATATGACTTTTTACTAAAATGCAGCAAAAACATAATTATCCATTATAATAAAAAAAGACAAAATATTAGTGGATACTAAATTAAAAATAAAAGCGTTAAGTATCCAACACGAAACGGTGAAGTAATGTCGACCCATTGTTGTTATAACGACGCCGAACCAACATCATAACAACATTAAATTAACTTCTTATTTCAATATTGGCCCACGGTCATTGAAGCTGCATTGTCTCACTGGGTATGTTACATCTGTACCCCCCTCCCCAGGCGAGGCACCCCACCCCTGTAGGAAGATGAACCTGTTGTCATGACCACCTGCTATCTCTCATCGTGACAGTAAGAGTAACGGTCATCATGGCGTGAAAATCATAACACAATGGTCATGGTGAGTGACTTCAATGTCAGAACCAGTGATAACGGCCAGCAGCCAGCGCCCTGCTCCGCAAGTAATGCAGTATCTGTCTCAAAGCCATGGATGTCTGTCTGACCAGGTGAATCAACCACAGTGAATATATACGTAACAATTACAGTGAAAACTTTATTGTGTAATATTGAAACAGGAATGTAGCAACAAATAAACAAGGATTACGTGTGCCTTATTGGATAATTTCTCAATATTGTGTTTTGACATGGTTTGGAACCATAAGACATGTGTATTTGAGCTAGTAACAATGACTATAATAAGTCATTTGAGGAAGCACTCTGAAACATCGTGATTTGATGATTTGGAATTCTAAATATATAGGATATTTCTTTTCCATATTTTGGTGTGTTGTTGTCATTCCACATTGTGTTCTTTCCGTTCATAGTCGTGCTCTTGCTTGTCCACATCGTGTTTCCACATTGCAGTAATTGATTCTGGTTGAGGATGATGGAGATGACTGGTGGAGGTAATCCATGTGTGGCGAGATCACCATGGCACGTACCAGCACCGGGATCATATCACCAGGACGACCTAGTCTCCTACCAATCCTTGTCAAACATGACCCCCTTCAACCCCACCTACACAGATGGGCTGGTGAAGATGGAGACGGGAGAGGAAACTCCATCTTGTCAAACATTAACTCCCTCCCTCACGTCACCTCAGATTCTGCCTCCAGATACAGGACTTAGTCAGCCTCATGGTAACTATGACTACACCCTTAACAACAGTGGTTACCAGGTGTGTAATAACACAAACACCTCCAATAATACAATAGTCAACAACCAGTCACTGACAGAACTAGACTCCTATAAGTATGCTACTGGTAACTTAGCAACGGGCTGTGGTAATGCCTCCTCGTACGGTTACTATGGTTACCCATCCAGTAACTCTCCGACTAACTCGTCTCTTATCCCTGGTAATACAGGGTATACATCAGCGCCACCTGCCGCCTACCCTACCTCTACAGCATGTCTCTATCCACAGTGGCGGTCGCCAGGTGGTGTTGTCCAGTCTATGGGGGTGACAGGGGGTGCGGGATGTACAGGTGTGACCACATCATCCCCCGTGTACCCAGGGCTGATCAGCATCAGTGATTCCAACATCAGCAGCAACCTCAATAAAGGTAACATCATATACATTGTACTCTCACTTAAAGGGACTAACCCAGGCTAATATCATAAACAAATCAGGGATTTTTTTTTGGCTTCTTGATATGACCATATGATGGTCATATACTAGAACTGCAAATTTTTTCAGTTCTATATACTAGAACTGCAAATTTTTTTTATAATTTTTGTGCTGCACATTTACCAGTTAGGCTAGATATATAGAGACGAAATTCTTGATTTCTGATTTTAGACAACCATGGCAAAAATAGGAAATACAGAAATTTCGTCTCTTTATCTAGCCTAACTGGTGAATGCGTTGCACAATAATTAAAAAAAAACATTTGCAGCTCTAGTCTATAGACATGTTTACATAATATGGTCATATCAAAAAGCCAAAATAAAATCACCGATTTTTTTATGATTTTAACCTGGGCCAGTCCCTTTAACCTTATCTGTTTTTGATAATCATATTCATAATGGTAATATTATAAAGTAAATAAATCTAAAATGTAATAGACAAGGCCACCACTTATTAAAAAAAAGACGCTTGTTTTCATTTGACATAATATTAACCCTTAGTTAATCTTTTTAAATGTTAAATTTTATGAGGTGAAAATTTGTATCCACTATTTTACAAATTTATAGATATGACAGCTCAGATATAATGATGATAGATGATGTTCATTTTCTGTTTGGAATTCAAATATGTCAACTATCAGTTAACTTAATCTTTTTTATAAATATTTGTTTTATCTATTATTTTTGTTTTAATTATACAACTATATCAAACGAGAGGTGCATATTTTTTTTAAAATGTGTCCATTAGTAGTACGGTTATATATTTATCAATATAAAAGTTTGCCAACTCATTCATAATTAGTTGTGTAGCTTAGTCAAATTGTAAAACATATTATTCCAATATAATAATATTATATAAGCGAGCATATATAGTATAATTGCGTTCTTCAGTTGCGTTTGTAATATGATGTGATATGTCACCATCATCTTATTAAAAAAACATCTATCATTAAATGACTAATCGGCTTAATACATAATGATATATATACTTCTCACACGCCAAGCGCCAATATATAAAAAACGATTGCACACAAACGAAGAAGCCATGAATATTATATTGCTCCAACTATTGTTAAGATAATATGCCAAGCAATTTCATCATCAACCAAACAAGTCTTTTTGTACTTGTTACCATATGTTATGTCTTTATAATATTCATTCATTCATTCATTCATTCATTCATTCATTCATTAATTCATTTATTCATTCATTCATTCATTCATTCATTCATTCATTCATTCATTCATTCATTCATTCATTCATCCATTCATTCATTCATTCATTCATTCATTTATTCATTCATTCATTCATTCATTCATTCATTCATTTATTCATTTTATTCATTCATTCATTCATTCATTCATTCATTCATTCATTCATTCATTCATTCATTCATTCATTTATTCAATCATTCATTCATTCATTCATCATTCATTCATTCATTCATTCATTTATTATTGCATTTTCCAATTCATTCATTCATTCATTTATCTGTTCATTCATACATTCACACGATCATAATACATTCATTTATTCATCTTTTTATTTATTCAGTTTTGCATTCATCCGTTTCTTCATTCATTCATTCATTCATTCATTCATTCATTCATTCATTCATTCATTCATTCATTCATTCATTCATTCATTCATTTATTTATTTATTTATTCATTCATTCATTTATTCATTCATTCATTCATTCATTTTATTAACTCATTTTATTCATTCATTAGTGTATTTATTTTTTCATCGGCTTATTTATTATTTCATTCATTCATTTTATAATACATTTGTCTGTTCATTTTGTTCATTCATTTAGTTTTTTCATTCATTCATCCATTTATGTATTCATTCATTTATTTATTCATTCATTCATTCATTCATTCATTCATTCATTCATTCATTCATTCATTCATTCATTCATTCATTCATTCATTCATTCATTCAATCATTTATTTCTTCATTCATTCCTTCATTCATTCATTCATTCATTCATTCATTCATTCATTCATTCATTCAGTTATACATTTTTTCATTCATTCAATCATTCATTCATTCATTCATTCATTCATGCATTCATTCATTCATTCATTCATTCATTTATTTATTCATTCATTCATTCATTCATTCATTCATTCATTCATTCATTCATTCATTCATTCATTATTTCATTTATTCATTCATTCATTCATTCATTCATTCATTCATTCATTCATTTATTCATTCATTCATTCATTCATTCATTTATTTTTTCATTCATTCATTCATTCATTCATTCATTCATTCATTTATTCATTCAGTTATACATTTTTTCATTCATTCATTCATTCATTCATTCATTCATTCATTCATTCATTCATTCATTCATTTATTCATTCATTCATTCATTCAATCATTCATTCATTCATTCATTTATTTATTTATTCATTCATTTATTCATTCATTCATTCATTCATTCATTCATTCATTCATTCATTCATTCATTCATTCATTCATTCCTTCATTCCTTCATTCATTCATTTATTCATTTATCCATTCCTTCATACATTTATTCATTTATTCATTTATTCATTTATGCATTTATTCATTTATTCATTTATTCACTTATTCATTTATTCATTTATTCATTTATCTAATCAAGCTTTCGCTGATTCATTCAGGCGCTGATTCATTTATGCGCTTATTCATTCATTCATTCATTCATTCATTCATTCATTCATTCATTCATTCATTCATTCATTCATTCATTTATTTATCCATTCACGCATCCAATCAATTGATCTTTTTTTTTTTTATTGGCGTTTTAATACATCAATGTATTAATTGTTGAGAACTCGCAGGCAGTCCAGGAGTATTAAATAGAATATTACACAAACCCGGAAATAATTCGGTAAAAGCTATTTTTTATGCAATGATCCCGAATGTAGTTAGGAACATGCTGACAAAAGTCCCCAAGTTTCCCTGGTATGTTTTTACTGGAGCACCAAATTAAATTGTTTGCATATATTTGGTAATTATCGTCCGTACATTTTCGGGATATTGGAATAAAAAAAACATTGCAAGAGCCTTAGTAGTATGATCCCTTTGAGTAAAACATTGTCATCATTTAAATATTTTTAGGGGGTTCAAGGTAATTTGAAGTTCATTAAGGTTAATTAGGGTTATTCTAAAGAAATAGCCATATGGGAGCTAATCATGTTAGCTAATCAAGTCACTCTATTTATTATTTTGTTACACAAGTTTTCACAAGTCGCTCCTCTACGAACAGTAATGTCACGTTATTTGTATGTTACAGGTTTCACAGGTCGCTCATTTAACGTTACACACAGTAATGTCACGTTGTTATGTTGTTACAGGTTTCACAAGTCGCTCATCTAACGTCACTCACAGTAATGGCACGTTGTTATGTTGTTACAGGTTTCACAAGTCGCTCATTTAACGTTACACACCGTAATGTCACGTTGTTATGTTGTTACAGGTTTCACAGGTCGCTCATTTAACGTTACACATAGTAATGGCATGTTGTTATATTGTTACAGGTTTCACAAGTCGCTCATCCACTCATAGTAAAGTTACGTTATTGCTATCTTAGAACAGGTTTCACAAGTCGTTTATTTACTCACAGTAAAGTCACTTTATTGTTATATTGTTACAGGGTTCACAGGTCGCTCATCCACTCATAGTAAAGTCACGTTACGGAAACCATCGTCTCTAAGCTCAACCATACTGCACATGCGCAAGAAGCGGAAGCCGTACACGAAGCAGCAGATCGCTGAACTAGAAAAGGAGTACGTGACGAACACGTACATCACCAAACCTAAGAGATGGGAGCTGTCTCAAAGACTGAGCCTTAGTGAAAGACAAGTAAAAATATGGTTTCAAAACAGGCGAATGAAAGAGAAAAAAATAAACGACAAGAAAACTAGTAATTTTACCTATGAATGATAACAACATCAGATATAAATAATTAATATTCTATATATGCATTATGTCAGGTGAAAATATTTAACTTTTGCATTGTCCTTCAGTATTTCGCTCAATTAATTTTCAGTATCAAACAATGTAGTTTGTTATTATAATTTGTTACGTTGGCATGTCGTTTTTATACGCGGCATTTTCAAATAAAAGAATGCCCTGAAAACACATTCGTAAATATCACTCTTTTGATTTTGATTTTGTTACTTATCGGTTTGATTTTGTAGATGATATGCGCCGAATGATACGATTGTGTCGCGCCCTACAACTTTACGGGTGAGCTGATATTCTTCTGGTGCAACACATAATGTAATCTCTAAAAAGCTTAGAAGTTTAAGAACTGCCATAGATTGGTACATTACGGAGCTTAATGATATGAGCTGTTGTGGGCCTAGGCATTATTTTTTAAGCGACATTTTGAAATAAGAATGTTTTGGTAACGCATGCGCTCATAGCTTCTTTATCTTTCAACATGGTATTATTATTTGTACTTCGAGAAATTCATTTTGTAGTTGGCTCGCGTGTACTAGTCGATTTGAGGTAGTGTTGTAATTTATTGTGAGATCTATGTGAAATGTATCCACCCAAAGTTTGCCGCGACCCATGAGTTTAACGCTGTGAAAATATTATGGATATTTATTTACCAGTTCAAGGGTAAAAAAAACTTGAAATGTCTCTACATATGTGATTTATTGACATATGTAAAAAATAATGGATTTTCAGGAACATTGTCAAATTTTGTCACTGTGACAGAAACATATACAAACATATACGACACGGTAGGCCTACATGCGATTTTTTTAAGAAAACTCGAAATGCATAATTTTAAAATGAACAGTTACTGGTAATACAAATTTGCCCATAGCAATTATATACTATAACAATACACAAGCTGAATTATTCTCCATTACCAGTATGGTAGCATTCTTTTAAATTAACAAAAACACTTCAATCTAATAATAACGGGATATCTGATTATCCATTACTTGTAGGTGATATGGTTTTGGATTTTATATAATCGATATGATTGGATATGGTTCTTTATTATCTTCTCGTATCTCCATCAGTGTGTTGGGATAAGGCATTGATTTGAAGGTTAAAAAGGAACATCTTCACCAGAAAAATTATCTATCATTGTGCATTCTAATCCTGAACGATGAGCTCTGAAAGATACTGAAATTTTAGGTTCAAAATAAGTGACCTCACAGTTATAATTTTTGGTACACTTTTAGTATACCAAATAGAAGTAACATACTTAATATATGTAGTAACCAAATCCAGTTATATCAGTATGAAACCGTAGATGTCTCAATCAAACGTTTAAGTAATTGTGTACCACGTAAACTATACTTTTTTGTATCCATGTGAAAATATATTGAAGATACCATGTATTACTGTACCTGTAAACCTAATACAGCTTATTCTAAGTGGACTATAAGTACCCTCTTAACATTTACCCCTTAGCCCTTACAGCGCGGGGATCGACTTTAGTCGTCAGAATCTGATTCTGACGTCTAAAGTCGATCCCAACACTGTAAGTGTGAAAATAGTTATAATGGTCGTAGACCCATCACATAAGTATTCAAATGAACCAGAAAGAGCTAACTAAGACATTTATGATGCTTTTAAGTTTAATACAACTTTCATCGCCAGGGTTAATATAAAAAATATAGCGCCTTAAGGGTTAAAGCGCTGGGTTTTTTTTAAACCTTGGAGACCAAAAGTTTCTCTCAATTGGAAATCGTCAGACCTACCTTAGTTAGCTCTTTCCAATTCATTTGAATACCTATTGTATGCGCTTACGGCCAGTATAAATATTTTTATTCTTACTTACAGTGCCGGGATCGACTTTAGACGTAAGAATCTGACGTCTACAGACGTCAGACTCTGACGACTAAAGTCGGTCCCCGCACTGAAAGCGTTAAAGCTCCAAATTAAACAATTTAAATTTTCACCCACTTGAAGTTGTGTTTCGCTTCGGCGACTCGGAACATCAAGTGGATGAAATTACTCTAATTTTGTAATTTGAGACGAAACCTTATATTGATGTTTAAACATTCATGTTGCTCCCAATAACAGCGATTTGGTCGGATAACAAAATGTATTAAAAAAGACTTAATGGATTACCATACAGATAATCATTCTCATTTTCATTCATGTATCGAATTAAAGCTTAAGAAGATCAATCTGTGACGGATTGAGAATTTTTATACAAGGAATTGCATTCAAATCATTTTATAATAAATGTGACATAAGTACATGTTTTAGAAATGATATGGAGTTATATTTACTCTAGAAGTAACGGAATGATCTCAGCGCCGTTAGTAGTATTTCAGAATAGTCTCAAACTCAATACCAGGGTTTCTATACATATTTTAACTCTTATTCTGCTTAGAGCTAAATTATTTAATTTTTCATCCACATTTGCAAATCTTGATGTTTAGACACACATTTCATCCCCAATGACAGTGATTTTGTCGACTAATAAAACGGAGAAAAAACTACAAAAGTCGTGATCAGCAGGAAAAGGTTTAAAGTTTATATCGATACTACAGTTATAAAATATAACACAAATTATTCGGTGAATACGTCGCCTTCTGGACAGTGTGTCAATATCGCGACGGACGATAGAGTTGCTGAGGCCGTTTTCAATGGCTCAAATTGTAACTAATTAGAGCGGCCCAAAAAATGTAAAACACTTGTGCCCCATCTTGTGGCAACTTTGATTTATTTGTCACAAATTTATTCATACTATATAAGGGGTGATAGATCACCTTTAAATAACCACGTAATGATGTGAGGTGATTCAGTGATATAGTAATGTGACAAAGTCTTTATTATTGTCAGGGGCAGCTAGACTACTACGCGTTTCATTCATATGTATAACTAGCCTTCACTAGTTCAATAAATGTGTCTTACTTCGATCAAAATGTCTCAGTCTATGTAAAAAATGTAAAATATATCGTTTCCTTTTGTCATCAAGTTAATTACCAGTTTATTACCTAGTCAAAATTACAGTAACATATTACACATATAAGCTCCATGTATTTTGATTCATATATCAAAGATATGTAAGCAGTTATTTATCATAGTTATATATCACGTTTACTTGTTAGAAGCGATAAAACGGTGTATGGTTTAGCTACTATAATTCAGTATTAACTCAGTGTATTTTAGAGTTTCATTTTACGCTTCAGATGATAGAAACATAATTATCGTCTAGAAAGTGTTATAAACCATATGTGTACGTGAGTTTGCGTGTTCTGCCACTTTGCTGGAGCATACGTTCAATTTGAATAAAAGCTCCTGTCGTACTGAATGAAATATTTCTGAACAAAGGTTTTTTAACAGGCCGTACCCTTGTACCCCCCCCCCCCCTTCACTCATTATCTAGTCTGTATTTAAAACATATACGTTCTATATACTCGACATTTACTACATTTTTTACTCATTTATCCATTTATCAATATTTAGGTCTCCTCGTGTGCTACACTGTGCTTTTATATCCCACTTTCTCAGTCAGTATTCTACGTAAGTAGTAGTCTAGTTTTATACTTGTAATAACAGGAGCAAGTAAGTTAGTAACTCAGAGACAAGTTTCATATACTTTCCCGTCTATATATTTTAACAAAGGGCCTTTAACAGGATCGCGGTTTTTTTGAGCTGGATCTTTTTGTCTCATATCTGAGAGTTCAAGTAAAGTGATTATAATTTGAATGTATATCATATCTATCCCCGATATGTGGCAGGATATGAGGTTTTAACTTTGTAAAAAAACACATAGGCAATTAACCCTTAAAACGCTGAAAAAAATTTGTATAAACCATAGAGACAAAGGGTGTTTTTTTATTTGAAATCATCATAAATGTCTTAGTTATCTCTTTCCGGTTTATTTCAATACCTATGTTATGGGTCTACGGTCATTAGAACTATTATAATTCTTTCAGTGCGGGGATCGTCTTTATAAGTCAGAATCTGACGTCTATAGTCATCAGATTCTGACGACTAAAGGCGGTTCCCGAACTGAGAGGGTTAAACAGCATGTGTGATTAACATATCAGAATATTAGTGGATACCAGTTTCAAATAAAGATACTATTATATTGTATTAACTATGATGCAAAACATGTCAAGTATTGATAATTATACATCCTTATGACAAAATATGTTTGTCAAAAAGGCTATTTGTAGGTTCTTGAATATTCTTCATATTTTTGTTATGAGTGTAAATGAATAAATACATTTAGTGTGAATGTAATTATTTTAATTTAATTAAGTACAGTGTAATTTAAAATCGAAGCTGTATTTTAAACATGTGAAATGCTCAATTATGTGAATGTTTGTCTATCATCACCAACCTATCTAATGTGGTGTGAATTTAATTATTATAATTTAGTGAAGGTGTGGAATAATGTAATCTAAAATCAAGGCCACAATTCAGGAATGTTCCACTATGTGAATGATTGTGTGACATAACCAACATATTTATTGTGAAACAATTTTATAATTGTAGTGTTTTAAAATAATTAGGTAATTACTGATCAATGTTCAGTAAACATGTGTTTGTATACTTGGCTTCATCGGCGCAGCTACCAATATTGCACCAGAAGTTCCAGTGGAATTTGTATCGGCATTCCAACAAATCTAGAATCAAATTGCTTAACTGTTTAAGTGCACAACTCCCTGTATTTGTTCTTCCGTGAAATAAACTTGCTTAAAAACTAGATCAGTTACAAGGTAGAATTGAAGCTTTTTTTTAGGTCAGCAGATATACTTGATAAATTGGATTCGTTATTATTTTTGCATTAAAAAGCACAATTTAGACATGATGAACAGGGCGTCCCGTCCTGAGAGGGTTAATGACTTGCACCCCGCCTCGAGCGAGGGTGCATAATGAATCAGGCACGGGTTTCATGCACACTGTTTTTTTCTGAATATATTATTGTCGTTGTTGCGCATATGTACGTGGACGTGAATGAATGCATGTTTGTCGAGCAAACACAATCATATGTACGTGGACGTGAATGAATGCATGTTTGTCGAGCAAACACAATGTTATTTAACGTTGGTCCAGCGTCACATACGCTGGACCAACGTTAAATTAACATTGGGTCAAAGTGTTTTATTTCTGTATGCACGTATATGAAGTGACATGTATATTTCAAATATATTCCTGTGATCTCAAAAACCTGGAAGGTATTTTGTTTTGAATTAAAAACACGTATTTCAAAGCTTTTAATATACTCAATTACCCATTAACCCACTGAGCACGACTATGGTCACTTTAAATATATTTTATTACCAGGTGAAATCACAGTTATTGGGAAATAAATGAGTGTTTAAACATCAAGATTTGCTAATTTTTCAACTCAAGTTAAATACATATGAATAATTTTTACCCACTTGAAGTTGTGGGTCGCGGTAGCGAGACACAACTTCAAGGGAGTGAAAAATTAAATTATTTAATTTAGCGGGTTATGGGTTAAAGCTGGGAACGTCCTTATTGTGATGCCAATCACATGATTTGTATTTAAAATATACAATGTGGTGTCTACCCTGACAACGCTGAAATATTTGTGTATAAACCATAGAGATCAATGGGTTTTTTTCAATTTGTGAATCATCATGAACGTCTTAGCTAGCTCTTTACGGTTCATTTGAATATCTCTGTTATGGGTCTACGGCCATTATAATTTTTTTAATTCTTTCAGTCAGGGGACCGTCTTTAGACGTCAGATTCTGACGTCTAAAGACGCTCCAGAGCTGACAGGGTTAAATGCGATAACGGAACTTAAAGGGTTCAACAATAAAAGACTCTTGTATTTATTAGGAAAATGTAAAAAAAATATCTGAATATCCATCCGTTTATATGTTAATGAAATCTGTCATGTCTCGTCTGATTGTGGTGAACATTGCAGCACGATTACACGTTCACGTAAGGATTTGCTGAGTATTCCAGCACGTACAATGTAAAGTGACAGCGGTCTATCCCACTAAAAATCTTCAAATTGAAATTATCCCAATTTTCTCTCATTTCCATTAGAAAAGTTAGGGAATCTTAACCTTTTAATTGAAAACTGAGAGAAGGTTAAGATAATCTTAATTTTGAGGTAGTCGGTGGGATAGATCCAAGGTGCCCCATCTATGCTAAAATATTGAAGTTAAATATGATCTTAGCTCTTACTTATTTCCAATAAAACGGCTACGACTGATCCTAACCTTCCTAATAAAAATAATAGGGGGGGGGGCGTTTTGATAAGACCAATCTGATTAATTTTAACCCTTATCCTGCTAAGTTAATTTTTTTTTCCAACCACTTGAGGTTGTGTCTCGCTACCGCGATCCACAACCTCAAGTGGTTGCAAATTACTCATATTTGTTGAATTTGAGACCAAACATTTACAAATCTTGGAGTTCAAACACTCATTTCATTCCCAATATCAGTGATTTGATCGACTAATAAAAGAGATTAAAAACGACAATAGTCGTGATCAGCAGAATAAGTATTAATGGGTTGGCATCTACAATAATCCCATGTTTACGTACTATTTGAATGAGAACAGTGCATCTACCATAGAGTCAGATTCATCATTTTCATTTTAAAGTAACAATTTCAACGTATAAATTCTAAGCTTGAATCAAGAAGATTGTAATTATGACACAACTAGATATTATATGATCTCATTAAACTGACACATTCCACAACAGTTACGGTGTTGAGTTATTTTTTATAATTTGATTGTTTAAAGGTGATCTATCACTCCTTATATAGTATGAATAATTTTGTGACAAATAAATCAAAGTTGCCACAAGATGGGGCACAAGTGTTCCCTTATATGGGGTGATTGGCTATCATGTGACCCTCTGAGAGGGTCACATGATAGCCAATCACCCCATATAAGGACCTAATTATTCATACCATATAAGGGGTGATAGATCATCTTTAACGTTGCTTGTACAGAGAGACCGGTCTCTGGTCAAGGCACTTCATCTCAATGAATATATTCTCGGTTCATCATATCCCCATGTGTAAACAAAAGTTTCCCGATTTCCTTCCGTGACTTTTAATTAGTTAGATTAAGATTATTATTGACCAATTCCACTGGACTATGGCCAAATGCTGACTAGTTACGCTAGATTATAAATGATTATTTACTAGTTACGCTGGTATATGATTAAATGTTGACTAGTTACGCTGGACTATGGCTAGATATTGACTAGTTACGCTGGCATATGATTAAATTTTGACTAGTTACGCTGGACTATGGCTAGATATTGACTAGTCACGCTGGCATATGATAAAATATTGACTAGTTACGCTGGACTATGGCTAGATATTGACAAGTTACGCTGGCATATGATTTAGTTACGCTGGACTATGGCTAGATATTGACTAGTTATGCTGGCATATGATTAAATATTGACTAGTTACGCTGGACTATGGCTAGATATTGACTAGTTACGCTGGCATATGATTAAATATTGACTAGTTACGCTGGACTATGGCTAGATATTGACTAGTTACGCTGGCATATGATTAAATATTGACTAGTTACGCTGGACTATGGCTAGATATTGACTAGTTACGCTGGCATATGATTAAATATTGACTAGTTACGCTGGACTATGGCTAGATATTGACTAGTCACGCTGGCATATGATAAAATATTAACTAGTTATGCTGGACTATGGCTAGATATTGACTAGTTACGCTGGTATATGATTAAATATTGACTAGTTACGCTGGACATATGCGTGTATAAAAAGATGGGTTTTCAGCTTTTGTTTGAAAGAGCTCAGTGTAGGACTTGAAGGGATATGAGTGGGCAGCTTGTTCCATAATGTGGGACCCGCCTTATAAAAGTCACAAGGCGTGTCCGTGGCTCTATTAGCCGGTTCTTCATCCCTGACCGTAGATTAGATTCAGTGGCATAGGGTTTTATAAGTTCTGTAAGGTACGCTGGTGCTAACCTACACTGTAAAACTTTGCTGTTGTTTTTACATCCATCTACTGTTTAATTGGACATCAGTTTACCGTACTGTTGATTTAACAGTAATTCACTGTTATAAACTACATTCACTGTTGTTGCATAGTTTTTTAACAGCGAATTACCGTATGAACAGCGATTTACTGTTTTTTAAACATTTGAGTGGTGCATTCTGGGATAGCCAGAATCCCAGCAGGCGAATCTTGAACTGAGAAAAACAATACAACTTTAATTTATGTGAGTATTCTCAATTTCTTAGTATAATATATGTATTAAAATAGCTCTGCCAATATCATGAATGCGGATAGACTTAAGTGGCATATTAAAATGGATCGTTGCTTACTTTAAAATACGTGTTCATGTTGCAGTGTGATTACACGTGGAAGGTACAGTAACTTACTGTTTATGTGGCCTATACCACAGTAACTTACCGTACCTATAGTGCACTGTTACTTGTACGGTAAATAACCATTTTGTAAGTAAGCCTATATAGAATAATACAGACGCTCAATTTATTTTTGCATTGATTTAATTTTGTGTGATATGAGTTTTGTTTGTATAACTTAGTTATATGTTTTCTTTGCAGGATCTGTTGAAGAAACATCCCGTCCATCATAAGCCATCAAGTCTTGAAGCTATCAGGAAAGATGTCCTTCACAAATGACTTCACAAACATTGAATTCTATAAATTGAATTGAGACTCTGGGATGACTGGCATGTAGGCCTAGTCTAGCTGTTTATTGTATGTTAAACTCTTTTAAATACAATTTCCTTTCTGCACAGTGGTCTGGAGCCAATATTATAATCTCTAAAACCAGATGAGACATTCTTATTAATGAAATAAATGGGGTGGATCAGATACAGTTATAAAGCACCTGTGGTTTTTAGAATGACGATCATAACTAATATTTGGGATGATTAAATATGTACCATTTTGCTTGGGGTGATTAAATATGTTTCTGATAATATGATGTATGTAACATTGTTTTATAAAATATCATGTGAGATTGTTTGATATAAAATAAATTTTATATGGAATACAATTTTTAATTGAATTGTTGCCTGTATTTAACAATAAGAATTGTTCTGGTGGCTTATTGGTTACTTTGCAACAGCGTTTTTTAGCTGCCATAACATAAAGCTTAGAAATATTCAGTGGGCGTTGGACGGTAGAGAAATTAAAAATGGTAGTTTGACGTATTGATTACAGTAATTTACTGTATTTAATATTTTCAATGAAGGTACAGTAACTTACCGTTTATACGGCTTATTACAGTAATTTACCGTACCTACAGCGCACTGTTATTTGCCGGTAATTCGCCGTTTTATGAATAACAGCAATTTACCGTACAAACATTCCACTGTCGTTTTAACGGTAAATTGCTGGCGTTTTTTTCTGCCGGCAATTTACCGTTTTTTCAACAGTGAAAAATTGTACAGTGTATGAAGGGATTTATATATCAGAAGCAGGATTTTAATTATGATCCGTGATCTAACTGGTAACCAGTGAAGAGATCTCATGACAGGTGTGATGTGGTCATTTTTCTTGGTATGTGTAACGAGTCGTGCTGCTCTATTCTGAAGAAGTTGTAGACGGTGAATGAGTTTGTCTGGTAAACCAAAAAGCAACGGATTACAATTGTCCAATCTGGAGGTCACAAAAGAATGAACAAGTTGTTCTGTAGCACGTGGTGTCAGAAACCAATTTTCATGAAATTTTACACACAATATTTCCCATTCATGTCGTGACTACCCTGAAGGTTTCGCGAAGTTTTGATAAGTATTGTAGATGTTAGACCATTTGACACGAAACTTTCAGGGTAGTCACGACATGAATGGACAATAATGTGTGCACAATTTCATGAAAATTGGTTTAAAATTGACTGAGAAATTGGCGAAAATCATTCACCACGGTTAATGTGAATCCGACTATAGTTACGCTGAACTATGGCTAAATATCGATTAAAATAATTATAAAATAATTGATTAATTAATTAATTAATTAATTAATTAATTAATTAATTAATTAATTAATTAATTAATTAATTAATTAATTAATTAATTAATTAATTAATTAATTAATTAATTAATTAATTAATTAATTAATTAATTAAATAATCAATTGATTTATTCATTTATTTATTTATTTATTCATTATTTAATTAATTAAACTAATAAATGAATGAATAAATGAATGAATGAATAGATGAATCAATGGGTGAATGAATGAATTCATGAATGAGTGTCATAGTCTAGCGCAACTAGTCAATATTTATACATAGTCCAGCATAACTAGCCATTATTTAGTCATAATCAAGCGTAACTAGTCGATATTTACTCAGTCCAGCGTAACTAGTCGATATTTAGCCATAGTTCAGCGTAACTATGAATGAATGAATAAATAAATGAATGAATGAATTAAATAATGAATGAATGAATTAATTAATTAATTAATTGATTAATTAATTGATTAATGAATGAATGAATGAATGAATGAATGAATGAATGAATGAATGAATGAATGAATGAATGAATGAATTAATTAATTAATTAATTAATTAATTAATTAATTAATTAATTAATTAATTAATTAATTAATTAATTAATTAATTAATTAATTAATTAATTAATTAATTAATTAATTAATTAATTAATTAATTAATTAATTAATTAATTAATTAATTAATTAATTAATTAATTAATTAATTAATAATTAATTAATTAATTATTAATTAATTAATTAATTAATTAATTAATTATTTATTTATTTAATCAATTAATTTATTAATTAATTAATTAATTAATTAATTCATTCATTCATTCATTCATTCATTCATTCATTCATTCATTCATTCATTCATTCATTCATTCATTCATTCATTCATATATTCATTGATACATTCATCCAATTATTCATTTATTAATATATTCATCCGACCAGCCTGTCAATAATTCATTCATCTTTATTCTGTTCCCCATTCACTATTATGAAACATGTTGAGAAACACGTTTTATAACATGCTCTTCACATATTATGGTACGTAATGTATGGGGGAATGCTACGGAAATTTTGTGTTGAGCACCATGTTACGAAACATAGGACAGGTGCTATGTTTGGCAGCATGTTGCTCAACACAAAATTTTGTTACGAAAACGGTGTTACGTAACATATTGAGCAAGATGTTGCGCAGTGTATGGGCGGTTTTGGACTATACCTGCAGACACACGTGCGCAGCCACATATGTCATTCCCAAACTCCACACCGATGGCATGCCGAATCACCCAATACCTCTGTCATTGTTCACCTGTTTAATGTGATGTTTGACACCAGGTGGGGTATAACTTAACACTAGTTTTAGGCTCCTCAATGTCACCTCTCAGCAACGACCACACATTAACTCAATATTGGCTTAATGTTGGCCCACCGCCGTCGACGCTGGCTCAACATGATCCCAACATTGTCTCAGCGCTTAGTGTTTAGCTGACATACGTGCGGACGTAGTTTTAATGTCAGGCGTGTGTCAGTCTACTTTATTGTCTTATTATAAAGCACCCTATCATCCGCATCGTTTACTCCGTCATAAAATACAGATACTTGGTCCAGCATTGACCCAATATTGGGACAATTAATGCGACGCCGGCCCGGATTGGAATCAAGGCTGTCATGCGATCCTGCTTTCATTCTCCTACAGGTAACACAAACGTGGAGCAACCATGACACGCACTGTCATGTGTGAGAGGAACAGTAGGCCTAAGTAGGCCTACACTATAGTAAAGACATACATCCCATCAAACACTAGACGTAGACCAATGCTGGTTAAATGTTAGGCCAGCATCGTAGACGGTGGTTAAACATCGAACCAACATTGGTTTAATATTTTGCAGATAGAGAAAAATCCGGCACATTAAATGCCTTATGATGCCTCCATAGCGACACTGCATAAAGTAGGCCTAATTCTTTCTTATATTTAAATCACCAGTTTGCTTTGCCTGTAGGCTACGTTTTAGCGCATTGTGGTAATTTTCCCTGAATCCGAAAGTAGAAGGTAAAGGTTAATAATCGGATATCAAGTCTGAAGACATATCATTCGACTTTACATTTTACCCCCTGGTCACTCGTGTTCATTCGTGTGCCATTTCAACTTCATTGATGGGCATACAGTCCTGCAGCCATTTCGGCGCACTGAACTTATCGTACACATTGCCATCTCTGTCCTACCAGGTACTTATTTTTACCTGAATCAAGTGAAGCATTTGAGGGTGAAGTGCCGTGCCCATCGAAACAATGTCCCAAGATTGAGATGGGAGAAACATGATATTTCTCTGAAAATCCTGCACCAAGCGGGCTTTGAAACCGCACGGCAGGTAGCGACATCGGCAAAGCGCCACGCTCTAACCATTACGCCATGTCCCTCTAAAGGTAACTAGATGGCCTGTTGCTGAAGCAATATGAAATGCGTTTGAACAGTTAGAATACAGAGCCTGGCTGGACGATAAAAGGAAATTTTACTGGATTTCAGCTTCATATTTTTAAATATCGTTTATTTTAATTTTTTGTTAGTCATTTCGAATTTTGTCGGCTATTTTGGAATCTGTTTGGATAGCGGCTAATACATTGAGATGTATCCCCTCGGGTCCAAATTTAACACCTTTTCTGCCTAAGACCTATACATTTCCAAGATATTTCAGTTTCATTATTGTATAATGCATCGCTCTCCATGGGATTTTCCAAACATCACGGCAAGCGGGTGACAATAGGGGATGTACCATAATAAGCTCAGACTCTGTCGTTTTTGAGATATTGCATTTTTTATCAAGCTAATTTGCTAATGTTATTTCAATAAGAATGTTTCGAAATTTAACCCCGCGGTACTTGGAAAAGTCATAGCATATACTGCCCGGGTACCCAGAAATATTAAGGTCAAACTTCAAGCCGATTACCTCCCCCTGGTCACTAGACCGGCTCATTGTGTGCCATTTCAACTCCACAGAGAGCATAGCGTAGGCTACTGCGGCCATTTCAGTACATTGAACGTATAGTACACATTGTCTTCCTATGCTAAACTGCTCCAGGAGAATCTCCGGAGGATGGTGAGATGAATGGGATGACACTGTCCTCCAGACACAGGATGCGAAATCTGTTAAATTTGAGTCCTAAATGTTGCTATTTTGCTGTTTATTCATATTATTAGGCCTATCATTCACTTCTGAAAACTTGTATAAATGGATATTTGAAAAATAGAATTAGGCTAAACACATTTTTTGGAAAAATGTATTAATAAATCAGCGAGTTTTTCTGGAAATATCCCTGTGTAATCAATTATGGACAATTTTTGAAAATATGTATATATATAATTAATTAGCAACACATGCACCTGTTTTCCATGAGAAAGAAACGTTTTTTTTCAATTTTCCGCCACGTTCAGCAAACACAAAGCATTGAGCAAACGCTGGTATGCTGTGCCACTGTCTACGGTGTCGGACCAGCAATAACACAGCATTGGCTGAATGCGACAAAAAATCAACATATTGCGCCAATTTTGGCTTATCGCTGGGTCTGTGGGCCATCGCCAACAACACTGACCGAACATTATTACAGCTTTGGTTCGGTGCATCGCACTTGCCAGTTGGACTGTCAATCAGTAGAAGGGGACAGTTTTATTAGGCAGTAATTGTTCACTGTAGCGGTATTTTCAAACCGACCATGATTGTTGTGTAAACTGCGGCTCCCGGGGGGTTCTGTATGCACCCTCTAAGGCCTGAGGTGTATCTCCACCCTACATGCCCTAAGGCTCACCAGCTGTCACTAATGTGTTGCCTCTCGCAGTGAAACATTCCCCACTGGACACACGAAGCTGCTGCGACGTTGAATCAACGTCAATGACGTTGATTCAACGTCGCAACAACGTCGTGTGCTCAGTCGTCTGCTCTATTAGATGGGTAGATCTGAAAATGATTGTCGGGGAAGCTGATCTGTTCAAAAAACACCTGTTTTCTAACACTGAAGCTGAACTGATAGTCACCTAGATTTCATCGTATCTTTGATTCAATGTGAATAACTGTTCCACAGTTATCACCTCACAGTTACCCGTTAAGATAAGGTGCTATATATCAAGACAAATCTGTTTGATAGATAATTAACCCCCAAAAAAATATTTTTGAGATCATTCATTGTCAAGGTCACGTGATGTGTCGAGGTCAAAATCGAGGAAAATTTGACAATTTCGGATAGTAAATAGCGCATTTGAAATGTGTCAAACTATCCAAAATTATTTGATATATTATATTAAAATCTATAGCCTTTCATTTGCGGGTTTATTGGAGTATATCTGATAACCGGGGGCGTAATTGTTTGGACAACTGGTCCAATCAGAAGTTGTATTTTTCGCACATGTCTGGGTAAATGGATTAACGTTATGATTTTAATTATTTTCTTTTAGTACACTGTGCATTTTAATGTTGTACAAAATGTTCTGCACTATCATATATCTCATAAAGGTCAAGGTCAATCAATAACTTCAAGGTCTAAGTCAAGGTAATACCCGAAATATATTTGGAACCTGGTGTTTTTTTTGTGATGGGCGTCTCCTACATGGCATTAATCAATTTAACATGTTTAATGCCAATTTTTATATGATAGGGTTTATTTCAACGCGAAAGTATTTTTTGTCTAAGCAATAAAAAAATGGATTCGATTCTTGTAGGGCATATATGAATTGCAAAAAAGCCACCGTGGTGAACTTGCCAATTTAACGATACAATCGATGATGCAAAATATTGCTCGGTTATTCAAGCAAATAGGGCGGGGGCCCTAAGGTAGTGGTTAGCACCGCTGCCTTTCACGCCAGAGTCCGGGGTTCGGTTCCCGGTCTCGGCGGTTTGAAAGAAACAAAATTGTTTCTTCCCCATCCACGTGTGAAAGTTAGTATTGTGGGGAGCCTCCGTGACCGAGAGGTAGCGTGCTCGGCCTCAGACCGCCAGGGCTCAAATTTCGAATCCTGTGTCTGGAGGACAGTGTCATCTCAATCATCTCACCATCCTCAGGAGGTTCTCCTGGCCCAGTTTAGCCTATATGTGCACAAAGGTGGCCTAAAGCCCGATTCATTTCATTTTTTATTCAAGCAAATAACATTATCCTACATGGACTTTTACCATTTGTCAATATTGTGCATATTTTTACACTGCTGAAAAGCAAATATGACAGCTACTACAGGCTCTGGGAAACAGCATTAAAACTGGAAATCCTGGCGTTTAAATTGAGTCTTTGTGCTTCATTATGCTCAGTGATTCTCGGTTCATAATATTGATTTCTGATCCAGACCTGCAAGGACAGTTATTATTGTTTTAAATCTCGAAATGTCACTAATTATAACTGATCTACAAAAACAAAGTAAGCTTGAAGGAAAACTGTGTACTAAGAAGCCTTGATGAAGAATGTGCCCTTACTGTGCATTACAGGCCTTAACTGACATTGCAGGGTGAGGAGAAAGGGTGTGTATTGCTGATGATTGTGAAAAAAAGTATCCAAACATTTAACATGTTAAAGCGCTCTGATATAAATCCAACAAACCATCCAGAGACACTACACACCCAATGTTAAAATACTCATTGATATGCTCAATAGCTTCCACTGCTCCTCCAATCTCCCGAAGGTGTAATGAACTTGATCTGCCAAGCAATGGGACTGTTATAACTGATATTAAAGATGTACATAGCATTTCAGTTTCATGAAAGCACTGCCGATAAGCTTGTCAAGTATGAAAATATATACGATCCAAGACTGACGTGATGAATAGAAATCCATCTTGGTTGCCAGTTTAGATGATGGTGCATGTGATCATCTCAAGACATTCCTCAACGAGTCGATTCACGCAACACCAACATACAATATATCGTCGCCTCAGAGCTGAAGGATCCTATCTGCCACTCTAACGAGTGTCAGATAGGATCTTTTAGCTCTGAGGCGACGATATATACATGTATATAATCTAGATGAATATGTACCAATTACTGTCATTTTCGTTTTGTTGAGCGAGAACTCTCTTCTATAAAGTGTGATGGTGTTGTTGGAGATACTGAGTGAAGTGTCAAGGCTACAACACTTTCTAACCAAGGATGGGTGTGCGGACCAAGCTAACGCCCATAAAAAAGCCATATTCATATAAATTGGGATACATTTCAAAGTAATAAAATATATATATATATTTTTTTTAATCTTAGCTTCCCTAGCTCTAATCATTATTTGAAGAAACGTATTATCTCTACTTATGAAAAATAAACAGTGGTCAACTCTGACAAGATGCATGTACACTTGGAGTGGATGCACACGACTTTCCGCTACATTGCATTACATGACATATTTTATGCCAGGATATGTCATATCCCATGATGCGTGTTCTCTCCACATTCTATGTTATTATATGGGATATTACAACACCTCTCTCATGGCAGGATAAGTATAATCTTAGCATCATAGAAATGGTCAGCTCATTTCACCCCCACCACATCCCTCTGCAGTCATCGAAGAATTTGTTTTGTCTCCTTATTCAAAACCGTGGCATCATTCAAGATTGCAAAACAATCTTATGTCTTTGTTTATTTCACCATCGCCGTGTGCAGAACCCATAGAGCAAGATAACTACCCAAAAGGCTACTTATGAATGTGAATCAGGCTGAACACCTGTCCTCAAGCAGTCCAGGGTGTGTGGCTGTAGTGTGTGTTATTCAGTTTGTGTAACCTTAACACTGGCATGACAAATACTATAAACCTTTCTCCACTCACCAGTGGGGATTCTCTCTTGCTGACCTGACATCTCTATGGTTTGTTGTACATGTTGTGGATCCCAGAGATTTGAATATCGATAGGCCTATGTCAGAGGAGATCCCAAATTTATCAAAATGTTGTTTTGAGGTGTGTGTTCCGATCGTCAAATTCAGAGGTTCCAGCAGGTTAATGCTTTCTAATACAGTTTTTATATGCCTCATTGATTGTGTTTGACAAATGATATATAGGCTCAAAATATGTGATACTCGCCATGGACGTAAGCCCTACAAGTAACGAATATATCAATTGCTTAGACTAAATTTCACTTTTACATTGACACTGACCCAGTCATATGATTAAAATTGACTGATTGATTATTTTCGTGCGTCAGAAGGAAGCACAACGAAAAGGAGATCATCTGGCCTCAGATCTATTCATAATTTCAATTTAATTTTGACCTTGAAATTTGCTTAACCTTGACTTTTATGTTATATAAAATAGTGCATAAGATGTGGAACATCATTAGAAATATTTTAAGAGAAACTAAATGAAGTAGTCTGAAGTATTCCTCAAATGACAACCAATACATGAGGCATCTGTGGTATAGCCAACCCATGAGTAGGTCACTTGTCTAGACCATAATGATCTCGGTTTTGGAGATACAGATTTCATTATGCCATCGAATTAAAGGTGTTAGATTGGTGTATCATGTTTTTTAATGTGAAATAATTATATGTACTTTAAAACATTTAATATTAGCTTTTTTGTTCGAAGTTTTCAAACTTTTCTCACACCTGACCTTGACTTGGCCGCATTACGTGACCTTGACCACTAATCATCTCAGGAATATTTTTATCGTGTAGGCTATACATTAAATAAATACCCAACTGAAGATCATTAAAATCGATCTACTAATTCATAAGATATTATTTTTTTCGGAATTCTCCGTGGTTTTGCTAATTATAGATGCTAATTAGATGCTAATTGTATGATGATCGTGTCATAATTGACTGCGCTATATCAGGATCGAAAGAGTACATGTTACTGCTCATATGGGCAAAAAACGGCGCTTAAATTGGATTTGTGACTAATGTATTAGCGTTAAATGGGTCACCCAATGAAAGAGACTCTGAGCTGATCATCGACACATATTAGAGTCAGGGGTCTATCTGACTAAGAATCTTAAAATTAATATTATCTTGACTTTCTCTTACTTGCATCAGAGAAGTAAATATTTATCTCAACTTTTCTAATTCAAATAAGAGAGTAAGGTTAGGATAATCCTAATTTTATGAATCTTAGTGGAATGGACCCACTCTTATTGGACATTAGGATCCGAGAGATCTCACCTACACCAAATGTTGGTTATTGCGGTTTTGTACAGCGCCTCATCAATCAATCAATCAATCAATCAATCAATCAATCAAACAATCAAACAATCAATCAATCAATCAATCAATCAATCAATCAATCAATCAATCAATCAATCAATCAATCAATCAATCAATCAATCAATCAATCAATCAATCAATCAATCAATCAATCAATCAATCAATCAATCAATCAATCAATCAATCAATCAATCAATCAATCAATCAATCAATCAATCAATCAATCAATCCATCAATCAATCAATCAATCAATCAATCAATCAATCAATCAATCAATCAATCAATCAATCAATCAATCAATCAATCAATCAATCAATTAATCAATCAATCAATCAATCAAGCAATCATTCAAACAAACAATCAAACAATCAATCAATCAATCAATCCGGGCTGCTGTACAGTACTTTGCCTTCGTTTGCTACCTCTTTGTAGGCCTACTGGGCTCAGGGTTGCTGTACAGTGCTTTGTCTTTGTTTGCTGTCTTTTTGTACATCGTTCATGGTTGCTGTACAGTGCTTTGCCTTTGTTTGCTGGCTTTGTGTACATCGTTCATGGTTGCTGTACAGTGCTTTGTCTTTGTTTCCTGGCTTTGTGTACATTGTTCATGGTTGCTGTACAGTGCTTTGTCTTTGTTTGCTGTCTTTTTGTACATGGATCATGGTTCCTGTACAGTGATTTGCTGCAAAGTTGTGTTTAATCACCCAACCTACATTTACACCATGATGTGATGGTGTCGTAAAAAAATCATTTAAACAATCAGACAATCAAAACTAAAACAATCAAATGATAAACTTGTACTCTAAGGGATATTTCTATTTTTAAAATCTATATATAAATATTTACTGTTTTCAGATCGTAGGGGAGAGCTTACATGTAGTAAGGATTCATTAATGTTTTATCCCTTTTCCTGCTTAATTGGCAGATGAGAGTTTTTCATTCATTTGCAGATACACTTGCTAACACATTCTCCAGCATTAAATAATGAAAATGTAGAGCTTTCTAATTGTATTATTTTTACAATTGGGCAGGTACCAAAATAAACTTGTTTATAATGTCAGTGATATTAATTTTCATTGCGTTTTTTAAAACTTGTTTGGAAACGATACACGGGCCCAACAGTAATAACGTTGAAGCTTCTTTGCTGCATTGTTTATTTTGATAGAAATAACCTAAATTGTACAAAACAATCATTCATATTTTTTAGAAAAAAGCCTTATAAATGCACAAAAAATGGGTAAATGTAGCGGGATTAGTTCAGCATGCGACCTTATAAATGCACGAAAACTGGGTAAATATAGCAGTGCTTTGTATTTGCGTGCTGTCTTTTTGTACTTAGTTCAGGGTTGTGTACAGTTTTTTGTACATGGTTCATGATTGCTGTGCAGTACTTTGTCTTCGTTTGCTGTCTTTTTGTACATGGTTCTGGGCTGCTGTGCAGTACTTTGTCTTCGTTTGCTGTCTTTTTGTACATGGTTCTGGGTTGCTGTGCAGTGCTTTGTCTTCGTTTGCTGTCTTTTTGTACATGGATCATGGTTACTATACAGAGTTTTGCCTTTGCTTTAAAGTTGTGTTTAATCACCCAACACACATTTACACCATTCTGTGATAGTGTCGTAAAAAAATAATTGAAACAATCAGAGACAATCAAAACTAAAACAATCAAATCCTAAATTTGTACACTAAAGGATATTTCCTTTTTTTAACCTCACAATATTACTGTTTTCCGATCGCAGTGGGAGAGCATACATGTAGTAAGCATTTATTAATGTTTTATCCCTTTTCCTGCTTAATTGGCAGATGAGAGTTTTTCACTCATTTGCAGATAGGGCCTACACTTGCTAACACGTTCTCCAGCATTAAATAATTAATATGTAGATCTCCCAAATTGAATTATTAATAAAATTTGGCATATACGGTGACATTATAAACAAAATAGTCTTTGGTACAATGTACCAAAGACTATTTTGTTTATAATGTCAGTAACATTAATTTTCAGTTCGTTTTAAAAACTTGTTTGGAAACAGTATACGGGCCTAACAGTAATAACGTTAAAGCTGCATAACCGTTTTTTTTATTTCGATAGAAATAACCTAAAATGTACAAAACAATCATTCATATTTTTTTAATGCACGAAAACTGAGTAAATGTAGCGGAATTAGTTCACCATGCGATACACCATCAATAACTATGAAGTAGTGAATCTAGGCCTATATTTTAAAATGACCATGAGATACCAACTAAAAAACTGCAAGAAAATAACGGAAATCAAACAAGCAAAAAAAGTGATTTACGTGACTGAATTTGGCGTTAAATCATTACTAAAATTTCACTGTTAGGGGAGAGCGTCTTTAGTTCCGGGCCAAAGGCTCAGATGCTGGTCCACATTTAAAAGCACCATACAAAGAGCATAGATCAAAGCAATCGCCCCTAATTGGTGTATTATAGTCAGGATATTATACAGGGGGATACACCTGCAACACTCATTGTCTGCCTAACGCTGGGCCGGCGGCATCAACATGTGGTCCAATGCGGTAGGAATATTAAACCGTTCTTTAGCAGGTGTTTAGGTATGCAAAAAGTTGTTTGGGTTTCAAGCGAATTCATAGAAATGTTGATAAAAAATATTTTTTTAAATCTAAAAACTCTGAAAAAAATAAAATCATGTTCTGGGAGATACACTACTTCATTACAGAACTAAAAACGGAAATTGATGTCATCCCAAGGAGTTGCTTTAATATTTAGAATAAACTAAGCAAAACAGTTATACAGCATGCAATGAAGTTTTGCCTGGCAAAAAAAAAAGGCCATATACGGGCCACCGTCCGCGAGGCTGGCCCAACTTCAAATCGACATTTGGTCAATTTATGCGTTAGGTGTTACAGTAAACTGTCCAGAAGACACAATACGTTAAACCAATATCATTTTGATGTTGGTTCACCATCTCAAATGGGTCAACCTTAAATCACCATTGGTTCTTGTCTTTGCTGTTTGGTTAAAATTTGCAGTCGACAAAGGACTAAGCCAAATACTGGCCTACTGTTGGCCCACAATCAACAGCGCTAGCCCAGCATTATTCCAACATTGTTTCAATGTCTTGTATTTGCCACCTCAACTTTATTTTTGACTGTGCGCTACACATTTGTTCAAATTTTGGCGTGGACAAAGGACGGGCATGCTATGTGGTGTGCACGAGAGGCAAGCTGTTCTCGTGGGAACAGGATAGGCGGTCTGTGCCGCGTACCCCCGGGCTGCGTGTACCGACCCCCGGGGGTAAAGCCGGCGTATCCGGCGCGCGCTGACCCCGGTCTGTCACCCCAGCCCCACCCCGGCTCTGACTGACAGACCCCGGCTCTGGCAGGGAGGGGTGTTATAGGAGTACCGGCAGCGCGTCACACAGACTGGTTTCGTGTTTGAATGATAGACATCGCACCCTTTACATCCCACGTCATGATTGTGTTATAAAGGAGTATAAACCACCATGGTATCTAATTAGCAACGAATTTTGATGGCGAAAGGGTTGCATTATTTACAACACATTAACCAGCACATTATCTGCCCATATGCATCACATAATATATTTTGAAATATAAATTAATGATTAAAAATAGCATAATTAATCGTAATAGGTATGTTCAGAACTGCATATATTAAACGTAGGTATTTAAAAAATACTGTACTTTACATTCACTTAAACCCTTCAACCGCCGGTGCCGCATATATTAGTTTTTTTTCATTTTTGATTAGCACATTATGTACCACCTTTTGAACATGTTAAAGATAAAATGTGACATCAATCAGCAATATTTGAACAGTTGACCTCCATTTTGTCAAATCTGAATTATTTTCACTCACTTGAAGTTGTGGATCGCGCCAGCGAGACACAACTTTAAGTGGGTGGAAATTCAGATTGAATCATTTGGCGGTTAGAAGGTTAACCATTAAATCGCTAATCACGATTATAGTCTTTTTCAATCAGTTTTATTAGCTGGTAAAATCACTGTTATTGGGAACAAAATGTGTGTTTAACCCTTTAAGCCCTCACGATGCATTAAAGCATCATCTTACATCCCTGAAAACAGACCTGATTTTCCTACAACCAAGGGTTTTAGAATAAAAATTTCCATGATACTGGTTTCCCAATACATGGTCATTTTCTTCAATTTTTCACTCACATCAAATCATTTTCATTCACTACAAGTCGAGAATTGCGACAGCAATTCGCGGCTTGTAGTTGATGAGATGACTATGGTAAACTCAGGCTTGAAAGGGTTAAACATCCACATTGTCAAATGTTTTATCTCAGCTTAAAAACAAATATTGTATTACCAGGTTAAATCACAATTATTGAAAATAAAATGTTTCTTCAAACATCTAGATTTGCTGATGTTTGGTCTCTAATTAAACAGTTTTGAGCAATTTCCCCCCACTTATATAGGCTAAAATGGGCCAGGACAACCTCTTGAGGATGGTGCGATAAATGAGATGACACTGCCCTCCAGACACAGGACTCGAAATTCGAGCCCTGGTGGTCTGATGGCGAGCACACTACCTCTCGGTCACGGAGGCCCCCCACAATATTGAGTCTCATAGGTGAATGGAAGAAATAAGAGAAGTAGCTGAGAATTGTATCCCTTTAAGCACTACACTAAATATTTGAAAGGACAGCCTCCTCACCTTGTGAATCAAATAAGGCTTCTACGCTTTCCAGAGTATCTTTGTTTTGCTACAACGTGCAGAACATCTTGTGTCTGTTTTATCTCTGGTCTTGATGCGGCGGGAAACTGGGCTACTGTGTATTTTTTTCAAAACCACGTGTATATTTTAACCCTTTAACCGCCGGTGCCGCATATATTCGGGTTTTCATTTTTTATTAGCACATTAATCACCACCTTTTAAACATGTTAAAGAAAAAATGTGACATCAATCAGCAATATTTGAAAACAGTTGACCTCCATTTTGTCACATCCGATTTTTTTTCACTCACTGGAAGTTGTGGATCGCGTCAGCGAGACACAACTTCAAGTGGGTGAAAATTCAAATTGAATAATTTGATGGCTAGAGGGTTAAATAATATTTGATAGTACACCATATCTATGATAACTACGCCTACACCTTATACTGGTGAACGCTGGTTTTATAATGTGTATCTATAATGTTAATTCATATAAATAATTGGCGGGCCTCTGAGAGGTCGTCTCGACCGGTTCACTTCAGTTGATAACATTTTGAAAACTCTAATTCAATGATTGTATTGTACCTTTTGTACATATTTTAAACAGATAATCGCGGCCGTAGGGCTTCTCATGGTTAAGTGAGGTGACTATTTATATTTCTTGAATACGGATATAATAATAAAAAGATTGCAGGTCTGCAAGAGGTTAATTTTTTTTTCATTGATGCATCTCTTGCAGAAAAGCCGAGTGACAATATTCTTTTGTCATGCTGGATTAACAAGTATATTTTTATTTTTCGTGGGTATCTTAGATTTTCCATTTTGGCGGGAAACGTTTAAGTGAAGTTACTGGTGTGTTAGTGATAAGTTTACAAATATTAATGTAAACTTTCCATGCTTTCTCCACAAATTTTCCACTTTAACCAGGCTATTGTGCAACATATTTGAACTGATGTGTGCATCTCACAAACAATTTCTCCCGGAGGTTTGGAATGTGCTAATCCAAAAGTCCCGCGGTCTATAATGTAACATTGACGTCTACCACTCCACATGGGAATTCAAAATAGCCGCAATTGAATATATTTTTATTTTATTTAAAGCTGCTTCAAATGACAGAAAATAGTATTATTGATGAAAAATAAACATCCGCTAAATTAATTTTTTGATGAATATCTATCGCAAACTGTTTTGCATTTTATTTGGTTCCAAACAAGTTTGGAACCAAATATATACGATACCAGCGGCACAAGGGTTAAATAAATTAGTGTGAATCGATACAAATTATTCATCTGTGAATATAGATTTTTCCATAGTCCACGTTAAACTTTCTTGAAAGAAACATTTTGAGAGATGTGACATTGCTCGTTTGCGCCTCAAACCTATAGAGTGCTAGTTTTAACAATTTATATCACCAGGTTGCAGAATGGAGATCGGAATGCCGAAATGGTTGCATGCTCTCAGTGAAGCTCAAATGTCATACGAGTGAACAGATCCAGTAACTAGGGAGTACATGTAAAGTCCATTGATATCAGATTATGAACCTGGGTCTGTATTCTTGTAGGGATCGGACTGGTCATTTCAAAAAAAATCGATGCCTACCATAATTGTAACTTCTAAGAGAATATGGGCTATGACATGTACTTTCAAATAAAAACTCATGTCTTTATTTGTATGGATTATATCATTTTCTACTGTACTTATTTGGAACAAGCTAATTGGTGCATAATATTTTTTAGTGCTATTTTCAAAGATAATTGACTTATATTGCATTTATCATGTATTCCGTATATCATTTATGCATCAATTAGCTGGCCCAAGTCTCGTATTTTATCCCCTAATTTAAATAACAACTGAATGACGGCGGTGATTGGCCGATCTCGTCATGTGACAGGCTGAACTGCTCTTCGATTGGTCGGGAGTAGAACACGAGACTTGGACCAAAAATATGTTTTTAAGATGCCTCGGCGAAACGGTAATATTCCGATAAATTATATAAAAAATCTGTCACATATTTTAATTTTGTTGATCACATCACTCAAAATAACATAAAATGGAAAAATTGCATAAGTGTTATTGCGAATACAATTAGAACCATTGGACTCTTTACTCAGTGAGCAGCGAGTCATTGCCTCGTGCTTGATTAATGCAGACAGTGTCCCAGCATAACCCTTACAGCGCTGACATATTGTTGTATAAACTATGGAGACTCAAGGGTTTTGTTCAATTTGAAGTCATTATAATGTCTCAGTTAGCTTTTCCCGCTTCATTTGAATACCTATGTTATGGGTCTACGGCCATTATAGATAGTTTATTTTCCTAAGTGCGAGGTCGACTTTAGACGTAATAATCTGACGTCTAGAGACGTCGGATTATGACGTCTAAAGTCGACGCCCGCGCTATAAGGGTTAAAACAATACGCTAACTCATTATGTAGCTGGGATGAACTTATGCATGAGCCGACTGTTGACACTGACACTAAGATTTATGCCTAGCTGACAGTGACACTGACACTTGCATATCCTTACTGACTATTTGTGTAAATTACATAAGCAGTAGCCTGTGGTGATATGTATGTATGCTAAATGAGGACATCTTTGGTGCTCAAGCTCATTTACCATGCCTTCATTCCTGGCCATCTGAATTATATTAACCCTTAAAACGCTAAATTGAAGCAAATACACTTTAGCCCACTTATAGTTGCGTCTCGCCAATGCAACCCCCAACCTCAAGCCGGTATAAATGATTTATTATCTGTTTGATTTGACACCAAACATTTGCATAATTATATTTATTTCTAAACTCTCATTCGACGTGGTTTTGTTTTAATATTCTTTGTTCTTCTCATCACTTGATTTTAAACTGTGCCTCAAGGTGGGCTTTCACAAATTAGCACAACAGTGAACCAACGCTTGGAAACCATGGTGTATGTACTGATCTGGCTTACCAGAAATAAACAAACCTATTAGGCCTATTGTCTATAAAAGCATGAAGTTGTTGTCGCTGTAACTGTATTTAAAACACACCACTACGTTATTTTCTTTGTCCGACGACTACATTCTAAGCCGGGAATGGAGAGTTATTGTTGGCCTAGCACAGACCAATGATCATGGTAGGCCTATGGTATTAAAATCAGTCAGATGTGTCCGCGAGCTGTTGATTATGAGGGATCCTCATTATGTTTGGATGTATTTTAAGTCAGTTAAAATTCTCAGAGTTCTACATTCTTAGCTGTGAAAAAGGCCTCGGCCTTCAGCCTCGACCATTTCACAGCTAAGAATCTAGAGCTCCTCGGGCTTTATCCTATACGCAATTCATTAGTCTTGTGAAGCAACCTTTGTATGTTGTATCTTGAATGTCGGCTTAGTAAAAAGAAAACGTTATTAGCTATCCTTTTTATTATAAATTTACGTTTGTATACTAATTGTTTCAACGTCTTGTGTTGACAGGGCTATTATTAGCTGGTGACTTGGATGATACCTTTACATTGCATTGGCAGATCAAGATGTCTTACAAAATGTGGTTGCGATGGTAATTTTCTGAATTGCAAATAAGTTTTATGCTTCCCCCGTTAGTATGGGGTGACTGAGTTCATCCCCAAAAAAATCTTAGAAAGTGCTACGATTTCTGTGAACCTCCCATGAACCTTTAATAAAAACATTTATTCAAATTTTCACCCACCTTATGTTGAGTCTCTTTAAAATGTTTAATAATGTAAGCAGTGTTTAATATGAGTGAAACATCGCCCCCCCCCCCCGTTGAACGCATGATTTAATTGCATGATTTAATTGCAACAGAGCGGCATGTATGAATTTAAATCTCATTTGTTGTGTCTTTACGTGTTTTACATGACAGTAAAATAGTAAAACTTTATGAATTTATGATCTTGTGCGCTTCTGATTTTATCACTTATTGAAAATATGATACTCAAAGCCATACTGCAGCGTCACCCGGTGAGTACTTGTATAATCTAGTTGAATGGTCACTGATACATTATGCTTACACCTGAGTAAATTCACGAGTGTAATTTCCCTAGCCCTTACAACGCTGGAATATTTTGTATAAACCATGGAAACCAAAAAAAAAATTGGTTTGAGATCATCATAAATGTGTTAGTTAGCTCTTTTTGCCTTATTTGAATACATATGTTATGAGTCTCCGACCATTGTAAATATTTAAATTATTATAGTGCGTGGACGGTCTTTATCCAGCAGAAACAAATCATTTTTCAAAGATTTTTAAAAGGTCACATGAAAAAGTTTTATAAAATTAAAACGTCGAGTCAACAGAATATTAAAAAAACATTAAATAAATATATTATGCAAAACATTCATTAAAAACGTTTTCAAAACATTTTCTGAACATTTTTCAAAATGATTTTT